>APFE030136992.1:253725-316067 GCA_000404065.3 Pinus taeda
AAAATAAAGAGGTACTTGCCAGAAATGGTGGGGGAAAAGAGAGAAGAATGAACCTATTTGATATCCTTTTGTCTCAGAAAAACCTTACTACCACTCTTGAACACGACACTTTTTATTAACCCGGGTTGGGAAATCCTTTGTCTCACAATTGATCAAACCACATTGAAATTATTCAGCCGGGTTCCGGGGATTAACTTTGAGTCATTCGTCACCAAGCCATCTGTTGTGTCATCATGTGTTCAAGAGGTTTGTAAACAAAACATTCAACTGCAAAATACCTATCATCCATTTTATCATCCTTTAGTCGGTCCTTACAGCATCATTTCTTCAACTTGAACTATGATTTTGTGTTGTAGGCTTGCTTGCGATGGGTCGATTTCTATCGACATCAGCACATTATCTAGAGATTTGACTTAGAAATCGTCAGTGCCTTGAAGTCTGCATGCATCAATGGCAGGTTTCTCGCCTTTGACGTCAGTTTTCATCATTGACTTGCGATCGAAGGATTCCATAAAATGTTCGACATCGACTCATTCATTCACATCTCATGGATTGTGCTGGGTATTTTGAGAACCATTGACATTACTGGTGGTCCCTCTCACGCTTGTTAACAGTTTACATCATCGACTGGTAATCAAGTGGTTTCTACCATGTTCGACATCGACTCATTTATTCACATGGCTAGAATCGTACCAATTCGGGAAGTAGAGATGAAGACCCTGGATCTAGCTTCCACCATCCAGGCTGCGAGGAGTTTTGTATTCATTATATTGTAGACCAATTATAAACAGATGACTGCGTCCATACTGTGTCTACACGAGTCTATGATTATGATGTATTATGAAATCATTCCTGTATGAGAGTAATAGTTAGTTTGTTAGTTAAAGTTTTTGATCTGAGTATGGGAATGCCTAACTCAGCGATGATATAATCTTATACATGTATTTTGTGTTGAAAATTGCAGGTTCTGACTGGGCTCCCCACAAGATAATCCTTGAAATGATAAAGTACTTCACCCTTCCTAGATGATATAAAACCCTTATCTATTACAGGCTTCGCACTTTACGGGGCAATCTGTTACATTGAAATTTGTCACCATGACTATCTGCAGTTAGTATGGCTCCATCAACACTCATACTATCCTCCTTGGAAAGCCTTATACCTCTGCTCTCCATGTCAAACTTCAAGAAAGAGAGAAAGTCGTTAAAAATCATGTTTATCTCTGGGTACGCAGGTTCTCTCTACCTTACCTGCATGTAAGCTCTCCAAGTTCATTATACCTGCGTACTTGTACGCTCTGTATGTCAAGGGTTGGGTGTGTACCCCTGTAAAGGTCAAAAGGCGCAAGTTTCATCTTAAAAAAGTTACTTGTGGTGATTTATAGAGCATTCTAGAAGAATGTTTGACGTGTATTGAGCGCCTCCAGATGGTTCATGCATCCCTATGAAAGAAGAACTTATCCCATCAAGAGAGGAACTACCCCATCCAAAAGAGGGGAGTATCCCATTGATGTTGGAACTGATTAACTTCCTCTAGAACACTATAAATACAGGCATTGGGCCAGAGGAGGGGAGGTTGAAAGCTGAACATTCCAAAGGGTAGATGCTGCTGGAATTAGGACTTCCTTGTAGAAGCTTGTGAGGAGAGATTACCATCCTTTCTTGTTTCATTTGGAAGTGGGTGAGCTTATCAAAGTAAAGGAAAACTCTTGCTGGACCCTGGGAGGAACTTGCACAACACCAAGGCTCAGGTTGTAATGGTTTCTTTTGTTTCCTATTAATACAAATAAGTCCATTCTTCTCAACAATTTGTTATTAATGAGTTGTTTCATATACTCCTTGGTCTATATGTTGAATATGTTTTATTTTATGGGATATTTAGGTGCTATGTAATTGTTTGATTGTTAGTGAATGCAGGTTTCCAAGTGAAGGAGGAGCTCATCTGGATCAACGAGACTGGACTACAGGTACGATCTAAAAAACTTGATTTCTCATGTGATAAATGCATGTTTAGAGAAGGATTTCTCTTAATTGCCTTGTTTGTCACTAGAGAGTCTTAGGCTTCTAGGGAGGTTGGTTTTGTCCGCAAGATTAACTCTTTCCGCATGACATGAAGCATGCCACATCATTCAACAAATCTATTATTAATAAAATAAGAAACTTATGCCATGTTTTAACGGTTCAATTGTAGTTTGCAGATGATTAGTTTCAACAACTTCTCCAACTAGTTGAGGAGTGCCTTTTATATATGGAGCAAATTTATTCCCAAACAAATTGACGAGAAGAAACATTCCATAAACTGCAACCTTTCATTCATATAGCTCACACACAATCAACTTCTATAAGGTATGCAAAAATACCCCTAACCCATATCCGTTAGTCAGTTTGGCTACTATTTTTCACTTAAATTAACCTAACTTTGGTTAGATGGTAGTAGAGGATCTACATGCCTAAAATATTTTCTATGGACGCTCTCAATATACTGCAATATTTTGACCCCCATGAACCACTAGTTTCATATATTTATGTCCAACATAGAAAAGAATTACAAGAATATTGAATACTTAAGGGCGCATACTTGGCCACTTGGCATGGTACTCTAAATACTAATAACATGAAAGGTATCAATAGAGTGTAGTTCAATCATACACTATACAGATATTTTTATTTAACTACCTGAATATATGATATGCACTTGAAGGAATAGATTACACTAGTGTTACAAGAATGATGAAGGACAAAACTAGATTGCTGCTATGAATAGATCCACTGATTTGTATTGATCTCATAATTCTACATTCTGAGTGAGGAACAATATAATTAAGTTACAAGTTTTTTTAGACTTGTTATAGTGCATGATAGTGTCATCAGTTCCCAACTAGACAAATAGGGGACACTTAGAAATGAATGAGCAACATCAAAGTCAAAGCCAAAATTATTAACAATGCAGAGCAACATTTCATGGGAACCTTAAGGTACTTGAATGGCGTTAAAGGTGATAGAAGGAGAACAAGATTACATAGAAATTGTAGAGAGACATTCCTTAATATTTTCACCATCTTGACCACACTCTATATATGCAAGAAAATCCCCTTAGGCCACAAAATAGTAAATATATGTCGATCCAAATGACATAGACTCTGCAAACTCCAAGTATAATATATCAATCAATGGAGTGATTATTTTATTTATGCTAATCACTTCAAGGAGGTTATCACCCTCCCCCCGCCCCCCACACACACATATCATGTTTAAGCACAGGGATAAGATGGAGGAGAATCAATGTTGTTAAAAATTATCTATGTTTATGTGGAGGCAGGAATAAGTACAAAATTATGATTCAATGCATGAACAAAAATGTACCTAAGAAGCCTAAATTCATTTGAAGATTTTAAAATGATTATGTGTGTTTAGTCACATATGAATCCAAAATTCATTTAAATATTTTAAGAATGATTCTGTGTGTTTAGTCTGGCAAAATCACCTTACTGCTAAATTATTGCTAAATAAGACACACCTTTTCAACAGATACATATACTTCGTATCTCTCAAACTTATGTTCCCAAATGGAATGGGAAACTTAGTGACGTGAATGATATTATGAAGAGATAACTATATCCACCTTTTGCATACCTTCCATATTTCAATTTAATCATGCTAGAGTACTAGGAGAAAAAGAACAGAATCTAAGTAAGTACTTTAACATTCCCTTTCTAGAATCAATAGCATGAGTTAACCTCCGACATGTTGTCTATCTATTTTTATTTTCTCACACTACTTATAGTCTCCTTGTGTTTGGCCACATTATTATCATGTATATTAATTTTTATTGCCTTGAGAAAGCAGTTATGATAGAAACCTCCTCTTCTTACTTGGCTAGGACGTGAAGTCTTCAAAAACTATGACATCTTCCTATATTCAGAATTGTGCTCCCCACTAAATGGAAGCTGGATGGGGGTTGTGTCCTAGAATAACTTGTGATTAATCATTCTTAATGCACTTGATCCTTGCTGACATTACATTTGGTTGTAGGCAATGTTCGGTCATATATGCAATATTTTCTTTATGTCATACTTTTCTCATTGTTATCTCTATTCATTCAAATGAAAATTGTTTTTACACAAGAAAACATGAGTAGGGCATACTCCTAACTTCTTGATGATATCCTTAACCAAGCTTACTTTCTCTCATGACTTTTTTCTTTGAAACCTATAATTTGGGTACATAGTATGTGTGCAGTATATATCTTGTTAGATTGCAAATGGTAATATGAATTCTCTAGCATATCCCACTACATTCGTTCAGAGGAAATAAATCAGATGAATGTCCACCAATTTCATCATTGAGATCCATTTAACAAAATTTTAAACCCTAAAAAATAAAATATAAAATTAGTAGAATGTCACGAGTATCATAGAAAAAAATGCTCGGTGTCAACTTAAAAATACATCACAATTTAACACAAGTCGTAAAGAATGGACAATCAATACAAAAGCATAAAATTTAGATCCTAGCATTCATTATTAACTCCACAAACATTGCATGCTCCATCATGATATCGTAAAAGATGAAAACATCCAAAGATTAAAATTTAGATCCTATCATTCATTCTTACCTCCAAAAATGTTGCATGCTCCATCCTGCCATCCTCGGTGAAGAAAACTTCAACTGGAATATTATCATTAAAATACCAAACAAGTTGTTTATTATTTTTTACTTCCACCTGCAAAAGAGCATTTCATAGTCCAGGAGATATGCTTTGAAACAATACCATTGGCAACAATGTGTGTGCTGAGCTCCCAGACTGCAATGGTGGCACCTTATTTACTAGGAAGGAATCTTAGAAAAAGGACTCAAAATATATGTTCATCTACAACCTATTAAACTAGCAATATTTACAGTAAATAGAACTAATATTTAAACTATTTGTAAATTTTATGAATTTCACCTGTAGAGGTTCGATAGCTACAAGATCGAAAGATTTATTCTAAAACTTTAAGCTATGTAAAATTTGAACATCGCGCCATATAACTTTCCCATTGATATAAATTACTTGACTTAGTGATGATGTAAGAAAAATAGGCAATGGATGTCTGCACAAAGCATTAACCAAATATCACAAATTTCTTTAATTAGGTTGACGCTTATCATAGTAAATACAATTCACATCTAATAACAACAAAGCTAATTTTCCATTTGTTCTTTACAAAAGGAAATGGAATTGACTATATAATACCCACCCAAAGCAAGTAACAATTTACCTGCAATTTTAGGAGGTAACAAGGTACATATGGACCATACCTAGTACATACCTTAGTCCTAAAAATGGAGTCTCCATCTAGAACATCTTCCAAAATCTTAAGGACACATACCAATGTTCATTTGGTTTTTCCCATTCTAATATGTGGATTTTGTTAGAGAATTTTATCATTTTGCTCTTCTCAACCCACATTCATGCTTACATTTAATAGTTGTCGATAACCTAACCTAACTTAAAATACTATTTTGGCTATGAATAAATGTTTTAATAGATTTTTCTTTGGAATAGTCGAGGATTTCTGAAGCTATAAAAAGAGTGCTTGATGAACAATGAAATTATCCATATAGATATGTCCATAAGGAATAGGAATAAGATGTACAGGAAAGAACTAAATGAAAAACAACACAAAATATATGAATTAAATGACACCATAGGCTGATGTAGATAAGATTCCATAATAATATTATTAAAATAAAAAGGGGTGTGCTGAAAATTGTTCAGGAGCAATATGATAGGAACCATCCTCTTTCATTTGATAATTAGCCTAAACACTCTCTATCTAGTTTAATAATCCTCTAGCAAACTAGGACCCCAAATGTCAAAAATCTAAAAAACCGTGGACTTGATGAATTTATCCAAAATGTCCATCTGGGGAAAAATGTCCTAAAATTGGTGTTTAAAGAAATAATGCTCAAAAAGGGCAAGGGAATCATAGCGATTATTGATCTGAGGCTAGAGAACTAATCACAATCCAAATTGAGAGCTTGAAATATCAAACACCTATGTAGGCAAAAGCTATGATGATCTATTTTAGGGCCCTATAATAATATGGTTCATAATTTTGAATTGGCCATGGTTAGTCTTGTAATATTGTACATACTTTTTCTTTCTTAAAAATGTTTTCCCATATTGAAATTAAAAATGTGAGGGTATGTCCTAAAAGAATAACCAAAGGACAAAAAAAAAGAAAAATAACAAAAAAAAAAAATAGAAAATATGAACCCCCTAAAAAAAGTTGATAAAAATAGATCATTAAAGTGTGCAAATTCAAATGACACTACTTTTTACTTTACTTTGCAAAATAATATTGCATGTCACTTGTCAAAAATGCCACAATCTATTATGGTCAAATAGTTTAATCTTAACTAACTCATGCTTTAAATTTCATGTTTATAGATAGGAATAAAGATCAAGCCAAACTGTTTAATCTTGGCAGATCAATAGTTAGGTAGAGAATAATAATGAGCTCATCAGATTAATCTAAGCCATTGGAAGTTATAAGGTTAGAGTTAAATATTTTTCTTATCAAAAGGAAAAAAAATGAATAGTCAGTAAGCTCAAACGCACCAAATAAATGAAGAGAAAATGTTAGGATAAATAAAGGGTGGGTAGAAGAAATGTTGCAAATGCACAAGGTTGCTAAGTCAAAAGCACATTCATTATGCTTCACTCTATGTTCTATGTGTAGGAGGAATTGTGAAAAAGAAAGGATATTCACCAAATCTTGTTTGCTAATTTCCCCTCATTTCGCTACACCCCCACATACTTATTTACCAATTTAACACATTATCGCTTCATTACTTATAAATACCCCTCCCCCTTAGTTTGACCTTTACCGCTTGGTTTCACACTTTTCCCTAGATATTGCCCTTTAGAAATCATTCCCCCTTCCCAAAACCCTTTTCCCTAGTGTGAAACCCATTCCCCATTACAAATATCACCTTCTCACCTTATTAATTTCCTTTTTCCCCTTAAATACCTACAAAAACCCTTTATCACCCTTAAAAACCCACAAAAACCCTATATTTTAAGTTTTTCTTAAAGTCCCATTTTATAAATCCCCCACGTTATAATTTCCTAACAGCCTTTTAACTCACCAAACCTTGGTGTATAGTTAAAACCCCTACCATATAACCCATGATCCCACCCTTATTAACCACTAGCTTATATCAAAAGTGTCGTCTTTACCATTTAATTAATTACAATTCTTTGTAATTAAACCCTAGGCCCCGCTAACCACTTTCTCAATTATATGCCTCCAACTCAACTGCATGATATCCCTTCGATCCCCCACCCCCAGATCCAATGGTGCACATCCATATCGTGTGGATTCATCGTTCGATAGTTAACTACTCGAGAGCACGTGGGATTCGTAGTTTTGGCCGAGCACTGTTTTGCTACGTGGCGACACCAGGTTATATCATGTGCTTGCGAAAAATACTGTTTTCCATCCAAAAGTGGTGTGATATCACATAAAACTACCTCCACACCTAAAACCAAAACTACCCATTGTTCATTCAGTAATACTCGTGCCAAAATCTAACGATTATGGCCTAAAAGGCCGAAAAAGCCCCAATTTGTTCTTTTCGCTTGATTTCACTCTGACACTCTAAACCTCCAAGTGACCAATTTAGCCATATTTTTCCACCCGAAGACATTGCAGACACCAAATTGAAGTAGCCAATTGACAGTTAGAGCCTCAGTAACCTCTGCAGCTACCACAAAACCCCTTCTAGACACCAAACCATCTTTCTGTGTATATTCTTCAAATAAATAGAATGACCCTATAAATTTGAATTATAAATAGTAATTCTCAAAGGGTAATTGATTAAATTAATTAAAAAACATTCCTGAACTGAAGAAAAGCCAATTCTGCAACCAGACCTCTTTTTACAGAATGAAATTACCCTTGTCGTTTCAGAGCTTCAAACTTTATCCCTAAAAAGCCACAAAAATACTACTTCAATTCAATATACCAAATTATGGCTTCCCAAACTTCTCTAGATGTAAGACTCCTACAAGCCCCTCACCTGGATATATATCACCTTGCATTAGTTGACAAAGAATTTCAAATCAAGGACATTGCTTCCCCTTCCTACCTAATAAGACTCCACTACTAGAGTAAAGACAACATTTTCAACCAGAATGATGACATCCACCTATGGGAGTCCAATTTTCCCAAGTACTTTGTCCTAGAAGTACACCGAATCCTATAAATCATCGACTTCTACCAAGCTTGCTATATTCCCAGTCAAAGAGTCAGAGTCATCCCTGACAAGCAAGTTTTATTCACCATTACTGCACAATCAATTAATCAAATGATGCAAATCGAGCCAAGCCCCAATGAGACCCCACTCTCCATTGAAGGCTTACTTGAACTCTACATCAAGCTAGACCTTCCTAAGAGGGCTCATATTTTTCAAACCTTCATCACAGTGGAGTCTCATACTCCAATAGATAGTCCTCCATATGCTACCACCAATTTTTTTGAGGGAGGTAGAAAAATTATAACCATGATCTCTTGCATTCTAGGGTACACCACAGATGTACATGTTGATGAGGTTGTCCTTGCTTTCCTTTCTCTATTTTTCCCAGACAAGCCTTCTGATATAAATTGCAACTATGCTCAGCTCATAGTAGACAAAATCCATGAATAGTTCATTAGACTACCAAATGAGAGTGTCTTCAAATATTTATCAATGTTATTTCATATGTCCTTGTATTTTGAGTCACACAAATTTCCTATCAGCATTCAGAAGTTAGACACCAAAGGCAATCCAAGATCTATCATCTACTAAACACCATTGATCGAAAAATACTCCACTATTTTTTCCTATAAATACTTCATTGATTCACTTGTCCATTCAGTAATGAACATGCTAACCAATAGCTATCAGCCCAGGACCAGTTAGGAGATTAAAAGAGTTTTACAATCGGCAAAGAATAGTACAGTGAGAGACTGGTATTTATACCAAGTACACACAGAGATAAGGATATATTGATTGCAACTAGCTTCCTACAAGCTGCCCAAATACCTTCCCATGAGGATATTTGTATTAGAATACTTTAGGTAGAAAATAAACTCTGATAAAGTCAATTTCCTCTCAGCTAGGAAGAAGACCCAGTTCAAAATGAAAAATGAAAAATGAATTGGGCCCCTTTATTTGTAATACTAGGGAAGCTATACTAGAGGCATATAAGATTATATAGGAGATGAATTTAAAGAATAATTCCATGTGGCAATATTACCCTCATGGAGTCATAAATAAACTAAGGCTCAAATTAAAATTGGTTCCTTTCATACATCATCCCAGGCCAGACATTGATAGCTTTTCCAACCAATCAGAATGGTTTGAAAACACTTTGATAGATATGGAAAATACTATAGTAGATGTGGAGAATACATTAATAGATGTGGAAAAGCATATTGATACTAGTTCCTTTCCGGAGGTTCCAACCCTAGAAGAACAAATGAATATTCCTCCTATTTTACAGACTCCAGCCAAGGAAGAGAGAAATGCAAAAAGAATAAGGGAAGAAGGTTCTAGTTCAACCATGGAAATGACAAATGACTGATTTGAAATTAGTTAGAGGAAGAGGCCCAATATTAATCTTGTAACTAAACAAGAAGGCACCATTGACGTAGTGGAAATCACTGACAGTGAAACAATGGTTCGAAGGAATAAAGGCGCAATAGGTTCAGAAGAAACACACCAGCCTTCTACCTAAAACACTCAACTTATTGAGAAACAACTAAACATTGAAGTCTCTTCATCCAACAATGCTGTGGATAAAGAGAAAGATATTAAAGGAAAGTACAAGGAAAATAAGGTAAGGAATGATGCATTGAAGGTTGAGACTTATACCCAGTACTTCAAGCAAACACCTGCCATTCAAAATAGTTTAATGTCAGCATTTGACATTAAGGCTTGGAAGATGCAAATGACATTCATGCAGCCTACAATCCAGCAGCCCAAATCATGAGCTAACTACAGGAAAACTGAATTTGAAGTTTTGGCTAGGGATGTTCAACCTATTGGCCAAATTGAATTTGAAAAATAGGCAAGTGAGATGATCTATTCCACCATGAAAAATAAAGTTATGACTTTGCACAAACTCCAGGGATCACTAGATAATATCATAGCATAGTAGAAGGTGGAAAAGATCTCCTCACAGGTAAAGTACAACAGAATCAAGTCACTAGAAGACTTGGTAATTGAGCTTGGATATAATCTCAGTGATGTCAAAGCTGTGAAGAAACTGATAAAGAAAAAGAATGAGGATATTGCCGCTTTGAAGAAGCAACTGAAACTGCCTCATTCAGAGCATCCACAGATGAAGGAGGTGTTGGAAAGCCTATTGGCTTGATGGGGCCTTACCCAGGTTCTGTGTTAATTAGCCAAGCAAATCCCAACACCACTGACCATTTCGGCAACAGCCCACAAAGCGCAGAGTGAGGTCTCACCTGAAGCTGTATAGGGGGGTGCTGGAACCATGTTTTCATACACTTCAGATATCTGAGGGGCTGATTTAATCCAACTATGAATGGCTTTGCATAGATCACTTCACGCACTACCACAACATGTGAAGCCTTCATAATTTGTTATAATCACCTTCACACAACCCTAACTAGGGGCTGAGGTGCTTTCACGCTACTAAGGTAGTCATATGCGCTATTTCCCCATGTTACACCACAGATCTTACTTATCTTCTTATAATGATTAGTTAACTTTGCATAAATAAATACTTTATCTTATATTCAATTAATCAACAAAAAATTATAAGTTCACGCATCATATAAACAATGAAATTGTAATTTATATCCAATATATTCAATGCACAAAACAAGAAAAAGATACACAAAAATGATATGAAACTTCTCTGTATTACTTCTCTAATGGTTACAGACTCAACCTGTCATGCAGACTTAGCTGCAGGGGTCCACGCACTCAGCTGTGGACTACTGGGTCTCTACGCGCTCAGCTACAAAGCTTTCTCCTACTCTAACGCCTAAAGGCTTGACTCTACACGTAGATCTTCTAATATGCTTCTATTCCATCATCATTCCTTCAGTTTGTTTTACAACTTAGAGCCTCACTCTATTTATAAAATCCCATGGTCCACGGACCATGGGTAGATCTCTAAAGTCGACATTACATTACAAAAATGAGGGTGGATAACCTTATGACTCATTTACAAGCTCGTGTTCTACGCCCACAAAACGTGGAGTCTTTGCATGGATTTAGTCAAAATCTAGGCTTTAATTCCCAAAACTGCCCTTGTGGGATCATACGCCCAACAGGCCCCCAACACAAACATCATGACTCACCCTCAAGTCACTCTGTTGGTGCAGAGATCTTCAAGCAGAAACCTCCGAGCTTTACCTGGACTGCTGCAAGGTCGACAACACACTGAGCAACTTCCTGTTGTACCTCCTGGATGCGTTGTTCAAATATTGCGATACCTAACCTTATTCCTTGCAACTACTCCTACATTCCCTACATCTCTATGAGATTGGCTTCGATCGAGGCTGTAATGATGAAGACCTCATCAATCCATGGTTGAGTGCATGCCTTCAAAACTGCTTCCTTATCTCTTGTCACGTTTACCTGCTACTTAAGTGATTTTTCTTGTTGCATTAGTGGTAGCATCTTTGTAAGGGCAATTGTGTGTGCTGTCCCTTTTATGTCATCATACTTTTTTTGCATCTCACGTGCCTTTGTTTCTCAGCGTTATATGTTCGGGTCCTCCTGTAGAGTGGTGAGGACCACAAATGACTCTTCAAATAATTTGGTGTAGTCCTTCACTGCACTGTTGATTTCTTCTATTCCCATTGTAATGGCATTGGCACACTGTTCCCTCACATTTGGTGGAGTTGAAGGCTACGCCTTCAACTCCAGCTCAACTATATGAATGTTTAGCTCCAGCTGAAGCCATCTCTTCCTTCACCTCATGCACCCCTGCGGCTAGCCTCTGGATGCACACCACTACTAGTTCCTCTGCTAGGAAGGCTAACTCAGGGACCATCTAGAAGGCTTCTTCAACCACTAACTCATTGCATTGTAGGATCAGTTATTCCATGTTGGTTCCCTATTCATTCATCACCTAGAGCCTGAGGACCTCCTTGGCCTATAGTTCTGCAATCACTCTGCCCTGTAGAACAAAGAGCGTCTCTCGAGGGAGCCCAACCATGTTGATCCCAATTCCCTTGAGCGTAACGATCGTAGGCCTGTTGGCCTCATTTTCTATAACTTTTTCCCTCTGTGGTAGCACTATAGTTTTGGTCATACGTGCACGCATCATTTCCTCAACTGTGGATGTGCCTACTGTGAGGTTGGTCAACAGAGTAGCAGCCTGAGCAGCGCGCACCTGTAACTCCTGTATCAATTGCACGAGGGCCCCCAATACCATTTGATTTTCCTTCATGAACTACTAGAGGGCCTCTATGGTGACATTGCACACCATCTCCACTATATCATGTAGATACCCTCAGTGAGGGTGATCAGGTCGAAAGAAATCTTGGAGGCCTTTGATTTCTTTCGTTACCCTACTTCCTCTCTTGGGCGCTGGTGTTTCTACTGTGTGGATGCTATCTATGGGTCCGCACCACCTTCCTCTATTTTGGGCTCCTGTTCAAGAGAGGGTGACTTCTAGCCCTCACACTTCTTCTCTGCTCCCTCTTGTTGTTCTTCTGCTGCCTTTACAGCATCCTATGCTGCCTAGGCCTCTGCCACTGCTGCTTTGTTCCTTCTCTTTTCTGCTGACTGTGGCATCCATAGTTTTGCCTCCTCCTTCATCCTCTGTGCAACAGACTTCTCAAATCCAACACAGAACTAGCTGGAGCATGCCACTCCGGTGGCTTCCACTCAAGCATGGCAAATATGACATCGTTTGTGGCCAAGTAGGGGAGCTCATTCCATTTCTTTGCGGGGTCCTTGCACACTTGGATATATACATGATGGAAATCTTCCTTGAATTCTGCAAAGCTCTGTAGGCTATTGTAGAAAGTGGGTGATAATCACGGCTTGCAGTTAGTCCCCATTCTGGTCTTCATCACGATGAACACCCAGAATATCTTACTGTCTTGGATCCTTTGCGCTTCTTTAGTTGCCCAAAATGAAGTGTACTTCCTTGCGTCTAAAAGATCCTTTGCAATCATGGGGAACTGGTTGTCCTCAGGTAATTCCCAAGTCGCCAACAGTATGGATAGTAGAAGCCATGCTTAGTGGAAAGTCTTCCCCTATTCCTATGCCTTGTGACAATTCTCCAGGAACTCCTTGGATAAGTACCCTGACCAGTTAAACTAGATCACCTCTGTGCACTGAGCGGCCAACGTGGGCACCTCATCCACATAGCACTTTTGCATAACTTTTCCAGCTGGTATCTCCATCACAACTCAAACCACAATGTTGTTGATACTAGAGATTGCATAGCCTCTCTTCTTCTTCTCTATCCTGATTTTTTTCTTCATGGCCTCTGCGATGGCCAAATCATTACTCTTACCCTTCGAAATATCCATTAGGCCCTCCCCTTTGCAAGGCAGTTGATTAATTCTATGAACTAGGTGGCCTGTGATGTGGATGGGCTCCTACAGCCACAAGTACCCATCATGGACTAGGCAGAGCAGTTGCTTGATGATAAAGATAGTTATTGGGGTGCGATGGTAATGTGACACCCATAGCAGTATTAACAACCATGCTATCTCTACTCCATGCAACCACTTGTGTGGCTTCAGCTCATGAATCCCACTCTTGTGTTACTCTTTTGTCATATTAGATGTGAAGTTGCCAAGTGTGGTAATTTACTATGGTCTGTGAGATCCCAGACTTCAAACTTTAGACCCGGCACCCATCCCAAGTGTGCTCCTTCAAAATGATATCATCTGGTAGCAGCAGGTCTACAAAGAGCTCTTGCTCTCATCTAGGTCCTTGGGCACCCTTGCCTTCCCCTTCTGTGGAGGAACATACGTTGGAAGCCTAGTTAGAGGGTTCGTACCCCCTGTTTCTTCCTCCATTTCTTCGTCCTCCTCTTCTTCTAACAGGATTTCCTCAAGGTCTTCCTTCTCCTCATTAGTTTCCAAACTAACCGCTTTCCCCTTTCCTTCCATGGTCAATTTAGTTTCCAACGGGTTTCTAGGTGACATGTGCACCAGAACGATGGGTTGCTTATCTTTCTTGGGTCTCGGCGTGCACAGTGACTTAGGGATTTCCACTACTACCCCGCTGCTCTCAGGGGTATCTCTTATTTTCATGCCCTGTGTAGCCTCTCGAGCGGTCATCTTTCTGATATCCCTTGCTTCTTCAGATGCTTCCATCTCGTTGTTCGACAAATCTCTTAACTGCATAGGTAACACCTTCAACTCCAACAGGTCAAACAGGTATGGGTTAAGAATTTTTTACGTGCATTAAAACTCAACTCTGAAATGGCCATGTGTTGTATGCTCAATAGTCCTTCGCAAATTATAGCACCTTTTGAATTAGAAATTGACTGTTTCCCCCAAATCCGGTCCATTAATGTTCCCTTGGTGGTAGATTTTCCCAAATCTAGCCCATAAATTCTGCCTTAAATGCCTTCCACCCATTCCATTTAGTGTCAAACCAAGCATCACATTGTGAAAAATGACTATAACAATCACTTTCCATCCAATCTGTGTGGCAATGGAACTACCCTTGCATTGTCGCGAACCTTGTGACACTTCACTCCTGCATGCAGTCCTATCATTGTGCAGCTCTCGGGCAGGCTACTTTATAGTCCCGCAGATCCTTTCAACTACCTGCAACACTAAGACTATGATCCCCGTGGCTAGTTAGGTGGTTGGGCCACCTGTATATGGCTTCAACTGACTACCATTTACTTTTCTAAGGAAGAGTTCTCCATTTAACTTCACGAACTGCATCGCACCACCATCTGAGATCTCCTTAATAACATACACTCCCTTTTGATGCAGTAAACTGATAAAATCTCAATGGTAGTCCCCAAGCTTGTCAACGTAATCGCGCTTATCCTATTCTATCACCATGGTCTTCTTATCAAGAAAGTCCCTCTTTATTTCTTCCTCAAGCTTCTGGACTTCTGCTTCTACCATGGCGCTTTTCACCCTCAAGAAAAATATTTCATTCATGAGTTCTTGGAGCTTAAGATCACCCTGTTGGATCTCTTCATCAGGTCCCAAGTGCTCTTCTTTGAGCTCTTCCAACTACATGTTCCCTTCTCCCAAGGCTCCGCGATCTGTCATATCTGTAGTCACTGCTATAAGCAGACTAAGCATGATATACTCCATCGACATTACAATGTTCACCCTATAGGCCAGCCTAGAAGGTGTCTATCTCATCAGTTTCTTACACGTTGTCCTATAAACCCATAAGACTACTGGTACGTGTAGGTCCCAATCACTTTGCTACACACTACATACATTATTCAACACTTTGCACACCTTGTTAAATGCTTTCGCGTCGATAACCTTTTGCGCGATCATTCTCTCCACACTTGTCCGTTGTAGCTTGAGGAGATGTTTATGAATTCCCCCCCCCCCAATGCATGCTTATTGACCTTATTTCCCAACATGAACTTCATGTGCATCTGCACAGGTTCTTTACCACATGCTTGTACCCACCTAGACAGATGCACGCACGGACCATCCTGTCCATTGTATTTATCAGCGAATCACACACTAGGCTTTCCAAACCAGGTGTGCATCATCCTTCTACATGAGTACCAGTCTTCAAAGCTTCCTTTGTGTGTGTCCCACCACCTCGCAGGCATAGTGCATAATACCCAAGTCAAGGCCTAGAAACATTATTTTTCCGGCACCTCCCTTTCAAATCTGTCCAAGAAGGCATCCACCTCACATAGCCCATCATAAGTAGGAATATCTCTCACTTCTGTCAATATGCATTGTAGTCATCTTGTCATCATATTACAATTAAGCGTGGTTACCTCGTATAACAGGTTCTACCATCGCTCTATCTCCTCATGTGAATCTAAAGTACAGGAGCTTTCACGCTCCCATGGAATTCATCCATCCATGGTGGGATTTACTCATTCTTGCTCTCACACAGTTATCTTGTAGATGTAGCTGAAATCATCGTCACTTTCATAGTCGCACATCGCTTTGTATAATGCGATCCTTCAACAGGGTACAATGGTATAACTGTGCATGAAGACTTCTTTCCAAAAATCATCTTGCACTTCTTCAGATTAATTACCCTGTTCATGTCAATGAGCCAATCAATTCCTAAGAGAGTGGGGTAGGGATTGTTGTCATCAGCAATCTCTATCACTTCAAACTCTTCTAACATGTTTGCTCACTCAATATCCATGGTGACTCCCTGCAATCATCCTAGGGGTATTATCTTCTGTTGGATTTCCTTTCGTAGCTGAATAGGGGACCACTACGGTGTAGGTCTCCCCATCTGCTCCCATGTCTACTTCGCTAGAACGTTCGCATTTGATCTTGAGTCTAGAATTACTTGCTCCATCTCATATTCTCCAATCTATGTGGTTAATCTCATTTCTTTCCCTACTGTAGTCTTATTCTTTCCCACCATTCAGAGTACACACGGTTCTCTCAGTGTGGTCCCAGCACATCTATTAATGAGTTCCTATAATCCCTTTACAACTTTACTATCACAGAGTAGCTTCATGCATGTTTCCAGGAATGTCATAAGCATAGATGGGTCCATCTTTAGCTCCCGTCTATATTTTCTTCCTAAAGTGTAGGAATCACCGATGCTCTTCTTAGCTTCTATAAAGGTTTCATGAGCATGCTCCAAATAAAACTCCACTTCTTTTCTCAGAGCTTTGCGAACCCAAGTACTATCTTTGAGCTATTTTCATTTGTCATATTTCATCATAATGCCACTTCAGAGCACAATGTTCACATTTGGATCTTCCTCGCATGACTCAAACCTCATCATCTGTAGGTTTTGAGTCGTGGGAGGTGGTAGTGCTCCCTTGCCACATATCCTAGCTATCAGCGTAGGACAATCCTCCGTCTCATGATCAAATAAAGTAAAGTACAAACATGATGGATGCATTGGGTTCGTACAATCATGGGCATAACGTCCCGATCCTCCACAATTGTAGTATATCAACCGTCTGTGACCTCTTCCATTTCTTCCTCCACCTTGACCTCATCAGTGCCCCTGAAATCCTACTCATGCCATTCCTGCATTCTGGTCTAGGGGCCACATTTTAGCCTAGACTCTGTAGGTGGGATTTCTATCCATCATCAGCTCATAGATTCTACAAGTGCGTTGATTGTATCCAACTGATATACAAAAATTACAGAACAATTGTTGCAAATTCTGCGTGTACTTTTGTAAGAAATGGCAGTTGTTTGTACATGCTTTCCACCTATTTTACAAATCGCACAACACAAATCAAGTGTTGCGCTAGGTCCTGCTTATGCTTAAGGTCTTAATGACATCAGTCCTGCACCCACGAGGTAATTTAAGAAGATAGGGTAGTGGTCCTTATCGTGACCTTGACCCTTGCATTTTACACACCACACCTCTTCGTGTATTTCTAGTTGAGCTGTCCAGTCCTGTTTTAGAATCTGCATCTCAAGGGATAAACTTTTCAACTATGCATGGATCTACTGAACTCCCAAGTTGGGATCTAGCATTGTGGTCTAATGAAGCCTGATTACGATTTATATGGCCTTTGCCTGAGTCATTAACTTCTACTGCAACAACGCACTCCTCAGATCTGGCATTAATGACGCTACAAACTATTTGCGGTGTTGTCCATCCATCAGATTCATATTAGTTGCATGAACCATGCACTTCAGCCTTTGATCCATCTCCCAAGGAGTCTCGCCTGGTAGAATCGTGATCTTCTTGAACCCAATGATCGACTACGCTTCTCACTTCTACCTGCTAAATTCCTTATTTAGTGCAATTTCGATGTCTGCAATTCCCACATTCGGATTATCATTTGAGTGCTTCATATACTAGGTTAGTGCGCGATCCTGCAAGGTGCTAACCAATGTTACTTTCCTAATATTATCATCTGTAACTCCCTGCACTTCCCATACGGCTTTTACAATGAACTGAAATTGGTTCGGATCTTCATTTCCCAATCCCTTGAACACATGAAACTTTTTCGTTCTTTCCATACTGAAATGCAGTGGTTGCAGAGGTGGTATAGGCAAGGATGGAGGTGATGCTGGTGAAGTTGGTGGTGATGTGGGTGGGGGTGGTATGCATGGAATCCTCTGCCTTGTGAAATGGATAGCACTTCATGGAGAGACCTTCGCAAGCACTTCCTCATCCCATCGCAGAGGTGAAATTGAAGGGTTATTCTTTGGTCCCTTAGTTCATTCATTCCTGTAGGTTTTTCCACTTCGGATAGCCCTGAACAATAATGTAACTACATAATCCGCTTTTTGCACAATAACATTTTAATCCAAGTATTTAGAGACTTTATGTACTTACCTTTTAGTCCACTGAGAAAGCGTCGCTCTGCCTTGCTATAACTAACTAAAGAGTCCACTGTGAATTCAATTATGAATCCTCCTATAATCCGATCGAGCTAGTGATCAACAATGCATGCGATCTTATCTTTTGATTCTTCCAATATGTGTACCAATTATGGGGTCCACACAATAGGACCGTCGAGTTTCCACCTTCCTTTGCTATATTCTAGTTTCGTAATCCACTCGTACAGCTCATTAGGGAAAGATGCGAAGAATATTTCATGGATCTCTGTCTACAGGTAACAGTCTAACCACTTCTTTGATAGTCATGGATTCATGTTCTCCTTTTCTGCAAACTTGTGAGTTCTCTTACCCAACGAGCCTTCAATTTCCTTTTGAGATGGATTCAAATGATACAACATTAGACATCTCTATGAATATTTCATTCTAGAGAACGGAACCATTTGTTGGCTTGATGGGGCTTGACCTAGGTTTGGAGTTAATTAGCCAAACAAATCCCTACACTTCTAGCCCTTTCGGTAATAGCCTGTGGAGAGCAGACTGAGGTCTCACCCGAAGTAGTATGGGCAGATGATGGAACCAAGTTTCCACACCCTTGAGATATCTGAGGGTTCGACCTAATCCAACTATGAATGGCTTCGTGTAGGTCACTTCATGCACTACCCTGAATTGGAAGGAATTCATGATCTGTTATAATCTCCTTCATGCCACTGTAAGCAGAGGTTGAGGTGCTTTCACACTACTAAGGCAATGATCTATGCTATTTCCCCAAGTTATAGCACACATCTTACTTATCTTCTTATAACGGTTAGTCAACTTTATGTAAATAGATACTTTATCTTATATTCACCTAATCAACACAATCATATAAGTTAGCATATCATATAAATAGTGAAATTGCAATTTATACCCAATACATTCAATGCAAAAAATAGGAAAAGGATACAAAAAAATGATATGAAACTTCTATTTATTACTTCTCCAATAGTTACAGACTCATCTCGCTCTACGCACTTAGCTACAGGGGTCCGCATAGTCAGTTGTGGACTACTAGGCCTTAGTGCGCTCAACTTTAGAGCCTTCTCCTACTCTACGACCCAAAGACTCGACTCTACACTGAGATCTTCTACTATGCTTCTATTCCATCATCATTCCTTTGGTTTGCTTTCCAACTTAGAGCCTCGCTCTATTTATACAAACCCTTGGTCCGCATACCATGGGTAGATCTCTAAAGCCAACATTACATTGCAAAAATGAGGGTGGACAACTCTATGACTCATTTATAGGCTCGTGCTCCACAACAACAAAATGTGGAATCTTTACATTGGATTTAGTCTAAATCTGGGCTTTAAGCCCTAAAACATCCCTTGGGGGATCCCGCGCCCAACAAAGCCAAACCCAGTAGGAGGACATGATGGACCTCATCCTCCAATTAAATGATGAGTTAAAGGAAATGGAGAAGGAATTGGATAGTTTGATACAGTCAAAACATGCCATTCTTGAGACAACCACTACCACTGCCATTCCAACAGTCACTATAGTAGTACCATCCACCTTGGTAGCTTCATTGGCCCCCACAACACTACTAGCTACAATGCTTCCAGTTGCAACAACATCTACATCAGTAACAGGTTCAACAATAACATCAGCTCAACCGAGTGATGAAGTAAGCAAATTGGTCAAAGCAATGGAGGACATGTCCATTCACACCACAAAGATAGATAAACTTCAAGAAAAGATAACTAGTGTATAGAACGAGAATAAACTTGCACAAATTATGCACAAGGATAAAGTTTAGAAGTCAACCAGGTTGATTTAAAGAATGAAGAGCTCGAGAAAAGAATTGACATTAAAGAAGCTGGTTGGCCAAGCTAAAGAACAACTATGGGCCAATATCATTGACTCTATCAATGATAGTCAAAGACGATAAAAAATTAATTCAAAGAGTTAAGGCTAAACATGGAGACATGCCAGAAGAAGCCACCAGAATAATCCACTTCCTTAACTCTAAAAATAAATATGAATTTTAGGAGCTGGACATAGCTAAGAGGACAAACGCGAAACCATGCAACTGGCTATAGACAAGTTCATGGTTAAGTTTGATTCTTTAAGACAGAAAGGTCTACCAAATCCCTTGGTGATAAATGAAAAATCGATGCCACATGAAGACTACAACAGGAGAATCAGAGAGGTTGCAAGAGATCAAACTAATAATTCCTCTATGAAGGGAATTCCTATAGGAAAGGTTATGTACCAAACATTTGGGAACCTATTTTACCTCCACCATGAGGTAAAACACATTTTTGTGAACAGGCCCACCTTTGCTAAGTACACAAAAGTAGATGAAACTTTCAGGAAAATGATAAATACAAAATTAGCAAATGCAAATATTTGGGAGAAGTTAAATGACTTACTGTAAAAATGCACAGTAAAAATGAAAAGAACACAGTGAAAGAAAAGTGGTAGATCATCCAGATGAAAGGGTATCAGGTGAAAGTGTATAAGTTAAAAGGGAAAACTCTAAAAGAACAGCCTATGTAGAAGACCAACACAAAGGAGAATAAACAACAAAAGATCATAGAATAAGACAAAAGAACCTAATAAACAGGGACAGATTGCATCAGTTGATTATCTGTATCTATCTTCTTGCATGAAGATATTTCTTTTTCCTAGATTAATTCCCAAGACAGTTTGGGATATTTTGTAAACTATTTTTGTATAAATACTTCATAATTTGAAGTATTGAGTGTGGATTGCTAGACATTTCTATAGTTGTATTGATCTGAAACCTTACGGTAATTGTACCAACTTTTCAAGTTAGCGGATTGGACAGAGTAGTAAAGAGATTGGACTATAGGATACATGTGTTGCACTACTATAGTGAAGTATTTTCTTTAGTCAATTTTTTATTTCACAAGCTTGCATGTTATTTAAAGTGAATGAATTAACTCGAATTATATTACAGAATTTGTTTAAGTACACTTTGTCTTGAACAATTGATCATTTTAATGTTTTATACTGATATTCATATTATGGAATCCTTTATTGCTCCCTAGTTTTCATTGACCCCTACCATTTTCTTTATTATCCAGTTTGAGGAACCCTTAGTTTCCCCTTGACCTTGATTGAAAAAAATTTCACCATCCAACGTTAAGATTCAAATTTACTTAGCTACCTTGCCTTGTAAACAACATCTTTAGAACTTGATCCAGTCCTGTTTACTTGACATATGACCCCATCGCCCAATGGTAAAAGACATCCCTCTATCCTTCTAACTTAGTGATTTCCACCACCAACTCAAAATCAACACCGAATCAAAACTTAAATAACTAGCCTAATGTCAATTAACTAACCAAAGTTAAATGATAAAGAGAGAGCCCTCTCTCAGCATTAGGAAGGCTAGATCCTAATATCCAAAGTGGGTCTGTGGTTACCTCTATTATTTCTTTCCTAACAACTCTACAGAAATTTTGGAGTGATAACAATCTCAACCTCAAGCTACGAGAAATGGAAAATCATAATCTAATATGACATTCTTCAAGCCATTAAAGATCATAAACCCTAATTTTTCTAAGGTTGATCCTTTCAATACCCTCCAAGGTAGATTCCATGAGGACCACATCATCAAAAAGAGGAGAATGGAGACCAAGACATGTTGAAAGAATCAAGGGTTGAATATGTTCCTACAAAAAGGAATCCCGCTCATTGATATATATCGTGAAAAATGTGGGAGAGAGAGGATTGTCGTGCCCCACCCCAATGGTCTTCTTCATAAAAACAGACAATCCATTCACTATTTGGGGACACCCAAGAAACAAATAATAGACATATAATAGTAGTAAACAAAATATTTGAAATTCCATTGTCATCCATGCAAAAATACCTTTGTGAAGATAACATAGAAAAACTTTGAAAAACGTAGGAAGTAGAAGGATAATTTTGAAGAGAAATGTCTCCCCTCCTCCATGATGGCACAACGCTTGAGTATATGGTTGATGGATCGATATTCAAGTCAAAATCCTTCCTTAAGCCTTGAGCCAAAGAGGTCTGTCCTCAATTATCTCTAATAATATCCTATTAAGAGTCATAGCATTTAGCTTAGAAAGTATGACCCACCATTATCATCTAATAATTAATTGAAATTGTATTAGACCCCAATTATCATTATTTATTTATTATGTAATTTTTATTTCTTTTGTCAACCAAGATAACCCTTTACTGCCTAGTTAGAGCTATGGACCTAAAAGCTTACTTTTGTGGATCTACAATCATACCTTTCATCTATTATTTTGATGATGAGAAAATTTGTAGGATCTCCCCACAAATTGATTTGTAAATTGTAGCCATGTCATTATATCCCTGTAGTCTCCTTTATGATGAATTTAATGTTGTCTTAGTAAATTGTTGTTGTTACATGTCTCCCAGTCATGCTATAGGTCTAATCCCCATAGAAAATGCATCGTTTTTGTACTACAAAATCTGGCCTATAAAGAGCTAAGACCATTCTAAGGTAATACAGTTACTATCCATGGCCTTTTATGCTACCAAAGAGTCACAACAACTAGAGTTCCCCCTAGTGGAAATAAGTATGCGTTATATGACACTAGAAAATTATGACATATCAATCTCATAAAGCTCGACTTCCTGCCACATGTGCCTACAAGAATGAGGGTTTACCCATAGTACCTCCTATGCAAATTCCATGGGGAAATACTTGACAATATCATTTCAAACTCAGTCCTACCATAATGCTTCATGAGATAACACCTACTAATGCCTTCTCCTTACATTATTATAGGATAAATAGGAGCAGATTATCCACACATCATTAAATTCCACTGAAGTGCAGCTGACATGGCTACCTTTTGAGAGTCTGGATCCATTAGACAAATATTTCATTTTCAAATTTGTTTCTAGAAATAGGGTATAATTCAAACCTCTAATGCTATACTTTGGCATAAGGTCAATTACAGTACCATCTTACAGAGGTGTAAGTAAGGCATTAAAGTTTTATGAATATGATGAAATGGAAGGATGTACCAACACCAATTAGAAGATATATATTCTTAGGCTTCAACCATCCTTTTGATCTGTGCAATCGTCTTGTAATGGGTGTCCACAAATTTTGTTGAATTTTGCTACTTGATTTCTTGTATATCCAAAATGCTTATCTGGGGCCTACAAACACAAACAGTATTACCTTACTCTTTGATAACATCACTAGCAATATCTAGTGAACACTAGTGGATCTAGTTACACCATTAAGAGATGGAGTATACTAATACATTAGAGACAATATCAACATGTCCTACTCAATGAGGCAATAAAAAGGAATGGCTCATATTAAATCTATCTTGTGATATGTTGATCACCTTAAGAAATAATGTCCAAGAAGACGTAAGCACCAGTCTACTCAGGGCTTAGAGGTATTATTACTCTTACGTATTTCACTTACATACTCGTCATTAAAATCAACACATAGTGGAAACTCAAGTCATTATGCAGGGTTGAAGCAATTACGACACTAGATTTTAAAGATGAAGCATACTAAATTTATGTGGACTCAATTTGAGACAATGCATGTCAATTTCTCAAATAACTTCACTTGAATCTACACCATCCTTACATGCTTATGATAAATATTATAGAAATGTAAGGCTATAGAGATATAGGTTCTATAATCACTGTCATGGATGAAATAAGACAAATATATAGTAGCTCCATCCAGGTAGTATGCTCCAATGCATAAGCCTTAACAGGTATTAGTAACATCAAAGTAACTTATTGTATACCAACAGTAGCACTGTACTCACAGTGGGCCACAACTAGAGACTGGGGTCAGCATAGTGATCTATTCTGCGTGCAGGCCTTAATAATTACTAGTGACATTAGAGTCCATTAATAGCTATGTAGATCTTAATGAGTCATAGAATATCTATTGTAGCATTCATGCTAATAGCAAGCATCTCAGGAGTATATTTGTAGACAATGTTGGTTAGTACATATGTCATCAGAAGGGTTATAAGCCTCATAATTTGTCCTATGTCTACTTTGTGCATGAAATAGATAATTCATTTCTAACGGTTTCATATCACTAGCATGTTTATTACAGGGTGTTGGGACAAGGTCACCTCGCATCAATTTTGGGGGAAAAGCCCAAGTTTGGGGAAAAAAGTCCAAGTTTTTGTTATGTGAGGTGTAAGGTCTTCGCAAGCTATGGTTAGGGAGTGCGTAGATAGTAAGTGTCATTAAGGGATTTTCCTTTATTTTATGTAAGTTGTGTCATCTTTAATAGATCTACCCATGGTCGATATGCCATGGGATTATATAAATAGGAGAGTCTTAGAGTGTCTAAGGCATAGTAATGAAGAGATCAATGAATGTAATCGATCACTAAAAGTGAATATAGGAGAGTCTTAGATTATTAGAGAGGCTCTACAGCTGAGTGTGCAAAGGCCTATAGTAGAGTCTGTTAGAAAATTATATATTATGGAGCAATGGAACACATAAAATATTGCAGAAATATAAACACAGAAAACGCATAAAACAATAAAGACACAGATATATGTAGTTCACCCAATTTGGGCTACGTCCACCCCAAACAGCCAGTCCTTCCTTTCTATTATCCAGCAATATGAAGAGACACAACCTACAGCAGATCTGGTGTAATATCCTCTATTTTCTCTCACAGTCTCACCTCTCTGCTTCTCGCTCAGAGAATACACATATATTACACAGCGTCAAATACAATACCCTCATACAAATAGAGGGGTTGACTTCTAGGGCAAAAAACCCTGAACTAAAGATAAGTTATACCATTAGATCATCCACCTAATGAACGATCTGAATTGACTAGAAATTACTATACTTCTACAAGGCAAATTTACATCTATTTTTAGCTTTGGGGGCGGTACCCCAGAGCCCCCGTCGGGGGACCGCTGGTCCTCGGACCCCCTAGCCATGGGGGATTGGCCCCCCCAGACCTCCAGAAGGGGGAAAAGTCCCCCCCACACCCCCCCGCGTGTTGAGTTGTACAAAATTCCTGGGGTATACATCTCGCTTAAGCAAAGACCTCTGAACAATCATGCTCCACACACAACAATATCCCACTTAGAGAATGATTGTATTAACTCCATTGTTGCTTCATTTGTTAGACGATGACTCCTCTTTGGACCTGGCTATTTCTCGCCTTCCTCGTCAGCCTTGAAGACCAATTGAAACTGAGCATATTCTCAGTTTCTCCCTAGTTACAACTTTTGTTAGCATATCTGAGGGATTTTGGCTAGTATGTATCTTTTCCAGCTTCAACTCTCCATCTTCCAACACTGATCATATGAAATGGTACTTGAGTTGTATGTGTTTAGTCCTGGAATGAAATGTTGAGTTCTTTTCAATATGAATGGGACTTTGGCTATCACTGTATAATGTGCCCATATCATGATCCTTACCCAATTCACCCATAAACCTTTGTAACCAAATCATTTCTTTACTAGCCTCTGTAGCAGCAAGATACTTTGCTTTTGTTGTTGAAAGTGCAACAACACTTTTGATTTTTGAAACCCAACTGACAGATGTTCCAACAAAAATAAATACATATCATGTAGTGCTCCTCCTGTTATCTCTATCACCGGCCATATCTACATGAACATGTCCGTGTAGAGAAATGTTCGAACCACCAAAGCATAATGCTTGATTTGTGGTACCCTTCAAATATTTGGGAATCCATTTCACTGCCATCCAATGTTCCTTTCATCGATTGTTCATGTACCTGCTTACAAATCCCACTCGATGTGAAATATCAAGCCTTGCGTAGACCATTGCATACATTAAGCTTCCAATTGTTGATGCATATGGAACTTTAGACATATAATCCATGTTTTCTTGGGTCTTTGGGCAAATTTCCTTACTAAGTTTGAAATGGTAGAAAAAGGTGTACTAATTGGTTTTGTATTGTGCATATTAAATCTTTTCAACACCTTTTGTATGTACTCATTCTAAGACAATGTTAATTTGCGATTTTTCCTATCTCTAGTTATTATTATACGAAGCATTTGTTTTGCAGCTCCCAAATCCTTCATTGCAAATGAATTTGCCAGTTTCCTTTTGAGCACACTTATTTCCTGCATGTTAGACCCTGCAACAAGCATGTCATCCACATACAATGACAATATAATATAGCTGCCATCATTTTTCTTTTTCAGATAAACACAATTATTAGAGTGACATCTAGTATAACCTTGTTCAGACATAAACTTGTCAAATTTTAGATACCACTACCTTGGAGCCGATTTTAAGCCATACAACCTCTTCTTCAACCTACACACTAGTTTCTCCTTCCCTTTCACTTCATATCCTTGTGGATGCTCCATATATATCTCTTCCTCCAAATCCCTGTGGAGAAAGGTTGTCTTTACATCTAAATGCTGAAGATGCAAATCTTCAACTACTACTAGACTTAAAATTGTTCTGATTGAAGTCATTTTAACAACAGGAAAAAATATTTCATCAAAATCAATACCTTTCTTCTGTGCAGACCCCTTCACCACAAGTCTAGCTTTGTACCTTTGTGTTCCTCTATCTTCTTCCTTCAGCCTGTAAACCCACTTATTCTTCAATGTAGTTTTTCCTACAGGAAAATTGACTAAGTCCCAAGTATGGTTATGCATTAAGGAGTCCATATCTTCTTCCATGGCTACCTCCCACTTCTTCCTTCTTTCAACCTGCATTACTTCTTCATAACATTCAGGCTCACTAGAATCAATCAAAAATAAATAATATAATGAAGGAGAGTATTGTTCAGGGAGTCTACTTATCCTGGTAGATCTTCTAACACCACTTTCAGTTGTTATGGTTGCCTCTTGCTATTGTGGTTGTTGATTATTATTATTTTTAGGCTCATTTACTTTTTCAGTGATCTCATCAAGGACTGCATATTCCTTGTTTTCCTTTTCCTGTTTCTTTTCCTGCAACTGATTCTTATACAATACCTTTTCATTGAATATTACATCTCTGCTCCTAATTATTTTTTGATTTCGTAATCATATAAGCGATAACCAAAATCATTAACCCCATATCCAATAAAGGTACATTTCTTTGAATTTGCCTCAAGCTTTGTTATATTTTCTTTATCGATATGGACAAAGGCTTTAAAAATGAGTAGTTTACCTTTTTACCTGTCCATTGTTCCTTTGGAATACCACCATCCAAGGAACTTGAAGGCCCTCTATTTATTAGATAAACAACAGTATCTACAGCATCTGCCCAAAACTGTAAAGGCAATATTGCATGGAATCTCATGCACCTTGCACACTCCATGATTGTTCTGTTCATCCTTTATGACACAACATTTTCTTATGTTGTTCTTGGAACTATATTCTCTCTGTGAATTCCATGCTCTGAGCAATATGTATCAAACTCTCTGCTACAATATTCACCTCCATTGTCTGATCTAAGACACTTCAATTTCTTTCCTGTCTCAATCTCAACCAAAGGTTTCCTTTTCTTGAAAGTATCAAATACATCAGATTTACTCTTAATATAATAAATCCAAGTTTTTCTAGCTGTATCATTAATAAAAGTAACATAATAATGAGAGCCACTAAGAGATGATACCTGAGCAGGTCCCCATACATCTGTATGCACAAGCTATAATTTTTTGCTCTTCTTTTCTTTCCCAACTCTAAGAAATCTCACTGTCTTATGTTTTCCATAAATGCAATTCTCGCAGTAGTATAAATCAACATTCTTCAAACCCGACAACAAATTCTTTGAGTGAAGAATCTTCATCCCCTTTTCACTCATGTGTCTGAGCCTACGATGCCAAAATGCTACATAAGTTCCTTTGGAAGTTAAAGAATTAATAAAGATAGAAATACCATTTCATAAATACAATGTACCAACCTTTTCACCTTTTTCTATTACCAAGGCTCCTTTGGTGACCTTCCAAGATTTATCTGTGAAAGTTGTCACACAACCTTCACCACCTATCTACCCTATCGAAATTAGATTTTTCTTTAGATTTGGAACATGCCCTACCTCCTTTAGTTTCCATTTGTTTCCATTCTACTATCTTACAAGAACCTTACCCATTCCAACAATTTTATAGGGTTTATCATCACCGAAACGAACTTGTCCAAAATCTCCTTGAACATAGTCATGAAAGTATTTCTTATCAGGTGTGGCATGGAATGAGGTCCTTGAATCTACCACCCAAGAATCAGTAATATTTTCGAAACAAAGAATCAAAGCATCTTGTAATACCTCACCTATCACATTTTCTTCGTGATTGTTTTCTTGTTGTGCATCTCATTCTTTTCCCTTCCGAGATTTACAGTCATTCTTTAGGTGTCCTTTATTTCTGCATTTCTAGCACACTATTCCCAATCTAGATGTGGATCTGCCTTTCCTTGATTTACTGTGATATCCTCAGCTCTTTCCTCTTTCCATTTTTCTTCATCTAGACTCTGTACTCAAAGCATTACCCAATGTCTCACCGAAGATTTTCCGTCGCATTTCCTTGCTAAGGATAGCACCGACAACATTATCAAACTTTAAAGTACTAGATCTAAAAAAAAGTTACTAATGGCCATTACTAAACCATTACAAATTTCTGGCAATGAGCACAAGAATAATAGAGCTCTAACTTTATCATCAAAGTTTACCCCTACAAAACATAACTGACTTGTAACCATATTAAAATCATTTAAATGTTCTGCAACAGACCCACCTTCCGACATCTTCATATTAAATAATCATTTCATAAGAAATACCTTGTTTGAGGCCGAGGGTTTTTCATATAGTTTCTCAAATTCCTTAATCAAACCCTATGTCATTGTTTCCTTCAAAATGTTGAAGGGGACCAACGTTGTGAGGCACAACTGTATTGTTCCGAGTGCCTTTCCATTGAGAAAGTTCCATTCTTCATCTATCATACCCATCGATATCTTTGCTTTTCCACCCAATGGTAGATATAGATCTTTCTGATACAGATAATCTTCCATCTACATCTTCCATAGCAAGAAGTTTTGGCCGTTAAATTTCTTGATCCTAAACTTACCATCTTCCACCATTGCTCCCACTTGAACGAGGAACCCTTCTTTCATGCAAGTTTATCAGCCAAATAGACCTTCGAATCTGATACCAGCTGTTAGAAAATTATATATTACGGAGCAATGGAACATATAAAATATTGTAGAAATATAAACACAGAAAACACATAAAACAAGAGAGACACAGATATACGTGGTTCACCCAATTTGGGCTACGACGACCCCGAATAGCCAGTCCTTCCTTTCTATTATCCATGAAATGAAGAGACGCAACCTACAAGAGATCCGCTGTAATATCCTTTGTTTTCTCTCACAGTCTCACCTCTATACTTCTCGTTCAGAGAATACACATCTATTACATAGCCTCAAATGCAATGCCCTCATACAAAGAGAGGGGTTGCCTTCTAGGGAAAAAAACCTTAAACTAAACACAAGTTCTATAGTCAGATCATCCACCTAATGAATGGCCTAGATTCACTAGAAATTACTATGCTTTTACAAGGCAATTTTACATATGTTTTTAGCTTCAGGGGCACTGCCCCCAAGCCCCCACCGAGGGACCGCTGGTCACAACACCCCCCCTCCGCACGTGGAGGGGTGTAAAAAATTCCTAGGGTATACATCCAGCTGAAACAAAGACCTCTGAACAATCATCCTCCACACACAACAGAAGCCGCAGCTGAGTGCACGAACCCCTACAACTGAGTGCAGGTAGTAGTCTCAAGTCTGTAAGCAAAAATGAAGTATCAATAAAGAGAATATTCTAGAAATATTTGTGTTTTTTCCATTTACTTCTGTTATGAATGAATGCATTTATGTTATGATGAATTATGGGTTTATGATTTAAGACTATACTGATGCACGATTCTCCATGGTCTAAATTGTTATATGAATGTAAGTACTAATAGCTATTTATGTGAAGAATATCTAGTTAATGCATGTTAAATATATCTAATACATAGGCTCATTTGGGTAAATACATAATTGAGGGTAATTACGGAGGCACATAAGTAGTTAATTCACTTATTTAGGGTATGCGAAATAGAGTTGTAGACCTTCACGAAGGCATAGATGGTGGTAAGAAGAAGTTATATCGATAATCCCTAACGACTTATTGATCTATGTAAAGGAAGGTTTAGGGTATAAAATGACATCACGCTACAATCTGGGTGTGGAAAATTGGTTCCAGCATCCCCCCATACTGCTTCAGGTGAGACTTCAGTCCTTGCTCCATAGTTTGATGTCGAAAGGACCAGTAGTGTGGGGATTTGTTTTGCAAACTCAAGTTTGAACCTATGTCAGGACCCATTAAGCCAACAAATGGTTACATTTCCAGGACCAGGATATGCATAGAGAGATGTGTGATGTCACATCAATGGAATCCAACTAAGAAGGAAATTGAAGATTAGCTGGATAGGAAGATCCACGAATTCACTGAGCAAGAAAACATAAATCCACGATTGATGAAAGAGAAATGGTTGGATAGGTATCTATAGATAGAAATACATGAAGTTTTATTTTTTTCCTTCCTAGTTCAGTTGTTCAAGTGGATCACTAAACTAGCAGAAGGATAGGGAAGGTGGAGGCTTGACGTCCAATAGTGTGGACCCCGAAGTTAGTGCAAATATTGGAAGCCTCTAAAGATAAGATCACAGGTGCTATCAATCACTAGCTTGATCATGTACTCAAATAGTTTACGACAGAGTTCATGGTTGATACCTTTGTTAGCTATAGTGAAGCAGAGTGATGCTTCTTCAAAGGACTGCAAGGAAAGTATTTGAGATCTTTGAATACTTGGATTAAAATGCTATTATGTGAAAAGCAAGTTATGCAATTACCTTGATTTTGGAGCTATGTGAAGTGGAAAGTTATTTAAGGATAGAAGGAGAATAGGTCCTAAATATAACCCACTGGTCAAGCCTCTTCTAAGTCACGACAAATAAGTAGCACAAGCTTCACCGCAGAGCATTTTCCAGTTAATAAGGAAAGGGTTCCCGCGAATAACCCATCCACCCACACCACCTCCATCTTCACCTCTGCCGCATACACCTTTGCCCACACCACCACCACCAATAAATATGGAAAATACAATGAAGTTGCCCATTTTTAAGGGCTTGGGAAATGAAGACCTGAACTGGTTGTGGTTCATTGCAAACGTTGTGTGGTAAGCCCATAAAATTATAGATGATCAAATGAAGAAAGTAATGTTGGTTACTACATTATAGGATCGCGCGCTAATGTGGTACATTAAGTACTGCACCAATAACCTGACAACTCCGTTGGCAGACATTTAGATTGCATTCAATAAGGAATTCAGTAGGCCCAAGTCTGAAGCACAATCGATCATTGGATTTAAGGAAATTATGATGAAGCCTGGTGAGACACCCTAGGAGCTAGATCAGAGATTGAAATGCAAGATCCGTGAAGCCAACATCAATTTGAAGGATGGGCAACATCACGAATGGCTTTTGGATTCACTCTTGCCTCATTTAAGGTTTTACAAAAGATTGGGACCCAGGAAAAGGCCCTAGATATTACCATGAGATTGCATGAGACACGAGTTCAAGATGCTTCTTTGGAAATTCAACAGTTTCATGCGGATTTGTAGAATATTTGCCTAGAGTTCCAATGTCTGAAGAAGGATAGAGCGGATCGACCTAAGGTGCACAAAGAAGTTTGTTGTTTAGAATATAAAAGTGAGGGCATGATAAAGATCATTTTCCTGTCTTCGTGAATTATGTTGCAAGAGGAGGGCTAATTCCTCCAAGGCTAGAAGTAGAAGGATGGACAAGTATAGGAACTATGCTATGGTGTGTTATCTATTAGGTAGCTATAAAAGATGTGACAAATAATTTTCACCTACTGCAAAAATTTGTACAGACACTGTAACAACTCTTCTACAATTTCTACAAATCAGTAGGTCATAATGACTGCAATTGTGATAGTTATGAGTTGATTATGGAGAGAATGCCTACTTATGAGATGCAAATAGAAAAATAGGCTATAGATCAAGGCGTTGGGGTAGCATGAAGAGGATATCGGAGGCACGAATGAGGCCAAGGTAGAGGAGGACCCGCGAGAGGTGACGAACACGTTATTTGCTACAAATGTGGAGGGCCAGGACACTACTCACAAGAATGTATGAACCCAATGCACCTATTATACTGATACTATACTCAGTTTAACCATGTGACAGAAGACTTCCTTGTATTCATAGCTAATATCGATGAAAAAGGGACACAGCCTCAACAACCTACCTAGAACATGTAGATGATGAGGGATGAACCCCACGAAGAGGATCCTAATGGGAATATTTTGTTGCGAAGTGGAATGATGATTGGTGAAGATAAGGAAAAGTAGGTTGAAGAAGGTGAATGGGTCCATAAAGCTCCAGATAAGGAGGTGGGCTTTGATGTAGAATGCACCAAAGAGACCTTCATGGAATCGAGGAAAAGATGTGTTGAGTCTTCTAACTCAGGAAGTTAGGATAAGAATTCTGAAGAAATGGAAATTTTTGGGGACCTGTATGAAGTTTCTACGTGATAGCAAGGAGATAAAAGGATTACAAGAGTTGATCAATAAATGTGTTGGTAAAGAAATTTCTCCTAAGGGACCGCAGATGGTCAAGAAAATTGGTAAGCATAAGGCAAGAATGGCATGGGATGATGCTCACCATGTAAATAGGAGAGTATGAAATAGACCAAGTTATTATGGATCTTGGGTCAGATGCAAATGTTTTTCTAAAACAAACATGGGGGACAATGGGGAGACCTACACTACAGTGGTCTCCTATTCAATTGAGGATTGTGAATCAACAAAAGATTATCCCCATCAGAAGATTGCAGGGAATGACAATAGATATTGAAGGCGTGAGTGCATTGGCTAAATTCGAAGTGATAGAAATTGTCGATGAAAACAATCACTACCCCATGCTCCTTGGGATTGATCAGGCTATCAACATAAATGGGGTGATTAATTTGAAGAACAGGATAATGTCATTTGAAAGAAAATGGCTCCGCATAGTCATACATTTGCACCGTGCAGAAGGTCCGTGATATACTGAACCAGTCCATAACTACGAAAATGATGATGATTTCGACCAAAATTATAAGATAATGATGCAAGGTCAAGATTGTGTGAATCTGAAAGCTGATGGACATATTGCATGGGACCACGAAATCTCTTGCACATCAGATTCAAATGAGGAATTGGAACACTAGCATAATCAATTACACGAAGTGTCTATGCTACGTTGTAATACGATGACTAAGTTGTGCATTGTATCATCGGATGTAAGAAGAATTCCTTATTATGGGTGTTTAACTGACGTTGATAAAATTTTGGACGCATTTGGAAGGGAAGCACCAGAGAAGCATCTCTTCCAAGCGTTGGACTTGGCGCTGTGTGCTATTCCTACAAGATGGTAGGTTACACATAAAGATAATTTTGATGGATGGCACAAATACAAAAGAATGATGACGATGCACTTTGGTCGCCCAAAGGTGCGATTGACATAAAAATATGAAAGGAGGATTGATTTGCGTGATCACTTATCAAAATGGAATGATGTTTATGGAGCAAAACCGAAACTAGTGTGCGTGAATTTGCTATGTCACACTTCGGATATAATACCAATGAATTGGTACTTGCAAACATATCTCCACCATGGCATGTACGAATGGGATATTTTGAGATAGGGATTCACGATGACATTCAAATTTGAGGATGGATTCAAATGCAATGATGAAGTGTTGTATGAGGTCAAGGAAGCAATATTGAGAATCCCACAGGATCCCTTGGATTTGATTAAACCTAACTAGACCACGTAGCTACGCCATGAACTAGAGTGCTATAATGTGACTACTGAAGAAGAAGAGGAGGATCTTAGGAACATTAATATCCCAAAGGTAGAAGGTTACCGAGAAGTTGAGGGGCCATACATAGAGAATCTAGAAATAACCATGCCGCTGAAAACTAGACAAGTGAACATTGGAATAGACGCAGAGCCGAAGTTTGAAAAGATAGGGGACTACTAGGATGATGCTATGGTGGATAAGGTCGCTAAGTTGCTCCCCGAGTACTAGGATTTGTTCCCTACAATGTTTTCAAACATGAAGGGGATAGTAAGAGATTTAGGAGTAATGAAAATAATGTTGAAACTAGAGGAGAAGCCTGTGAAGCAGAGGCCATATTACCTCAATCTAAGTACAAGGAAAAGGCATGCTTGGAGTTGGACAAGATGTTGGCAGCACGTACTATCGAACCCATGGAGGAGTTTGATTGGGTATGTCCCATGGTTGTTCATGAAAAGAACCAGAAGGATGAGATAAGGATTTGCATAGATCTCAGGAAGCTGAATGATGCTTGCATTCATGATCCCTTTCCAACTCTGTTCATGGATGAGGTATTGGATAATGATCACAGATAGGAGGCATATTCATTTATTGATAGGCTCTCAGGATACCATCAGATAGAGATCATGTTGGAAGAGAAGAGTAAGATGACCTTCATGACAGAGTGTTTATGCTTTTAGTATACTGTAATTCCTTTTACACTCAAGAATGTCCCGACGATCTTTTCACGTGTAGTCATTACAGCGTTCAAAGAGTTTTTTCACAATTTTTTGGAGGTATAATCTGATGATTGGACAATGTTTGGGCTCTTAAAGTCCCATGTAGCTAGTTTGTGCTTGATGTTGGATAAGTGCTGGAGGTATCAGATCATGCTAAACTTGAAGAAGTGTCTATTTTACATCCCTTTCAGAATCTTGTTGGGTCATGTAGTGTGTAGACAAGGATTGTTGGTGGACCCAACTGAGATTGTGTTATAATAAATTTGGAGGTGTCAATGAGTGTTAAACTATTTCATGCAACACTGGGTCATATTAGATACTATCGGAAAATCATCAAGAGCTATGCCCATATTACCATGTCGATGAAAAAGCTATTTAAGAACGATGCTACATTACGTCGGAATGAAGAATGTCAGTAGAACCAGGATGTACTGAAAGAAAAAATGGTCACCGCATCCATCCTGATCTTCTGGAATTGGAAGAAGGAATTTCATGTGCATGTGGATGTGTCATGTATTAGATTAGGAGTAGTACTAACACAAGCTGGTGAGGGAGAATTCGATCCCCCGATAGAATTTGTGAGTAGAAAGTTGTCGAAGGTTGAAAATAACTATTCGATGATAGAGCACGAAGGGTTGGCTATGGTGTGCACTCCAGAAGTTCACAAATTACTTGCTAGGTGGACTCTTTAAGATGTATATAGATGATTATACATTAAAAAACCTAGTCAAGAATCCTATGTTGGGGTGGAAATATGCAGGTGGCTACTGTTGTTTCAGGAGTATGATTTTGAAGTCATTGTGAAACTAGGATGATTGAAGGCAGGACCCTATCATCTGTCACACAATGAAATAGGAGAGGAGCCTATTAATTTAGAGAAAGGACTGCCTAACATGGAGCTCTTTGTGGTGCGGATGGAAAAAAATCATTTTGCACACATCAGCCACTTCCTTACTATGCGAATGGCTCCAGGGGGGTACACTAGTCAACAGAAGAAGGAATTAGTGGTGCACGAGGTAGACTTATTTGTTATTGTAAGTCATTTGTATAATATAGGGTCACAAAAGATACTATGATGTTATGGGCATGATTTGGAGCGAAGCAGCATCCTAGTTGAAGCTCACGGAGGGGCTACGGGAGGCCATTATGCAGGAAAAGTAACAATGTAGAATATTTTATGCGCTGGGTTGTGGTGGCCAACATTGCATAAGGATTCCAAAGCATATTGTAGGGTGTGTGATGCATGTCAGAGGACAGGTAGGCCATCATGGAGGGATGAGATGCCTTTGAATCTACAAGTGCCAGTGTAGCCATTTGAGAAATGGGCGATTGATTTTGTAGGACAGATTCAACCTCCAGGAAAGAAGACGTATGTGCAGTATATCATCACCGTGACTGTGCATTTGACTAGATGGGCAAAGGCACAACCTATAAAGGATTACACAGGGGAAACAACATCAAAATTCCTATTTGAATATGTACTGACCAATTTTGGTTTCCCAAAGATTTTGATAAGTGATCACGGTAGGCACTTCCTTGGTGAAACGATCAGCATGCTGACGAAAGAGTGCCAAGTTTATCATCAAAATAGCACGCCATATCATCCTCAGGCCAATGGAATGGTGGGACTATTTAATAAGATATTGGAGAATATGTTGACAAATGTTTGCAATGCGTATAGGAATGATTGAGATGTGTGCGTACTTGCAGTGCTATGGGCTTATAAATCTACTTGTAAGAAGTTGACTGGGAAAACACCTTTCAGGCTGTTTTATGGCATAGAAGTGGTGATATCGATGGAATACATTGTGCCTAGTCCATGTATAGCGGCATTCACAGCTACGAGGGACCACGAAGCCTCAGAAGAGAGGCTCGCACAGGTGACAAAACTCAAGGAAGATAGATTCTTGGCTAGATTCCATCAACAAGCTAAGAAGGAGCGCGAAAAGTCGTGGCACGATCGACACATCAAACTACGCACCTTCAAGGTAAACGATTTAGTTTTATTATACGAGAACAAGATTGATAAGTTTCGAGGAAAATTTTAGATGCATTGGCTATGGCCATATGTGATCAAGGAGATTAACGATGGTGGAGTAGTTCAGCTTGTGAAATTGAATGGAGAACCATTTCCCAGAAGGGTAAATGGAAGTCGATTGAAGCCATACACGAAGGATCCAACAAGATGACTACATGATAGTAGCATAGTCTTAGCACTTGAGGAAGCTACAAGGAGGTGAGAGATTGTAACCTACACTTCCTCAATTGTAGAGTTGCGCGATGAGGGGTCTGTGTGAAACGGGAAAGTGTCACGATAACAAAAAAATCATGAAGGGAGTTGCACTATAGTAGGAGAGACCACACAACGCAGCTAGAAAGTGACCGTTACTATCATAGTTCATGATTTTACTGCTAGAAGATAGTTAAGAGGAGTGGGTGGCTAGCATTAAAGAAATTTTAGGCTAAAATCAAGTGTGAGATCTTTGGAAATTTTCCACCAATCTCACATTTATGGACAGATTTTGGGGGGAATGGTCAAATTTGAATTCGCATTTTCCTATAAATTACAAATGACCACCCACCTAGAAACACTTTGCATTCTAAGAATTTTTGAGTTGTGTTGTATGTTATGTGAGCTCTTTGAGAATTTATTTGTATGCCCTGTGTTTGAGCTATATGTTGAGTCTGATCAGAACATCATTAACAACGTCATGTCTCCACCAACTGAGACCACTAGTACTAGGGTTGCTGTCACCTCTAGGGGAGTTTCCCATCAAGTCAGGAGTATGGAGGTTCCCACAACCATGCCTAAGGTGTGAAGGTCACCTAGGTTGACGCCTACGCCAACGAGAGAGGTTCCCAAGCTAAAGAAGGATAAACAAAAGAAGACATTGTTGGTGCATGAGTCACTGAGGAAACATGTAGCTACATAGGCGCAACAGAAAGAAATGCCGACTGCACAGGAGAAAGGTTAAGTGGTAGACCTAGAGGCTGAGGAGGGAAAGAAAGACATAGATATTAAAGGGATAGACCCTATTTCAAAGTTTCTAGAGTACATCCCTTTACGCCAAGGAAAGGTGGAGGCCCCAAAGGACCCAGATGAGGGACACTTCCTGATTAACATACCCCTGATGCTAGAAACTATAACTTTTGAAGGTCCACGCTTTGCTCACATCCCACATTTCAAGCTTGAAGATTGGGATTTGGGGGACATTGAGTGGTTCCCCCACTTGGCTATATATACTTTCATGAAGCATGTTCTACAAGGATTCTGGTGTCACCACGCTGGAGCTGGTGGAATGGATTCGCGAGGTAAACAAGGCAAGATTGTTGAACCTACTATGGGTGCCTCACTACCACTGCACCCCCATAAATTTAACAATAATTAAGCAGTTGTTGTGCCTTGTGCATGACGGGTGCTTGTGGTCAACTGAGATCATACCAATGACTGATCTGCTGATCCATACAATTACATTAGTCACTGATTTAGGATTGAATTCAGTAAATCCATTTGGCAGAAAGATGGGCGAGCATGACCTCGCTGAGAAGATGAAGTACAAGTTCAAGCTTGTCAAGAAAGCAAGGGGGTATTATATCTCCAGTATTAGTTACCTCGCAGTGAAGGTGGCCACCCAAATTTTGGCTGGAAAAGAAATGAGAAAGTGTTGCGCGGACAAGATATTGGCACCAATGGTTTCATTAGTGGCCTAGTGCATGGAGGGTGTATAGTTTAACTAGGCATGCTACTTGTGCAGTGAATTCCTCATGAACTGCCGAGAGGCATAGGACAAAAGCAGGATTTTCCATTATTCTTGGCTATTACTGTCAATTGTGCTGGTCACATGGGAATTGGCAGAGGACAACTAGTTTCCTTCAATTGAAACATATTTGCCAAAAGCCACGAAGTTTGCTTCGCTATGTGCCATAAAGGATGCTACGCGCATTTGAGAAACTAAATTTTTTAGGCTATTGATGGAAATGGTCATTCATATGGCCATCAACCAAAAGCCATGGTTGTTACCAACCATCTTTGAGAAGTTATTTGAGTATGAGGATTTCATGGAAAACTTCCACCATGTTTACATCCGAGCGGTGAAGGATCTAGACTAGAAGTGGTATGATCTTCCCTACCTTGATATATATGATGTCATTGGAGAGCTCCTCAAGGGATGGCCAATAGATTTCCACACACCATTGGATTTAGCCATCAAGACTAGGAAGTTCGTGGAGAACTAGAAAAGGGGAGCGGCCCTACTAAAGGTTCAACAATTACCAGAAAAGAGGAAGAAGGAGACTAAGGAGAAGGCCCATGCAGAAGTGGAGCGTGCCACAAAAGAGAGAGAAGTGGGAAGAGTGCGACTCTAAAAAAAGTTATAAATCTCCTTCGCCCCAAGCAGACGATGAAGAATAGTCGAAATAGGGTGACGAAGATCTGGAGAGCATTCCTTTCCACGTAAAGTAACATAGGGAATAGAAAAAGGAAGGGAAACTAAATAATACCAAAGCCTCCAAGTCATCGCTAGATCCAAGCACCTTGATGGAGGGTGAGTTGGAAGATATTGGTGACAAGGTAAGGGACATGATAATGGAACTGATGGAGTAGTTTGAGCAATAACAAAACCAAGCATAGGTTGATGTATAGATGGGTCTGCATGAGATGAAGATCCAAACAACTAGACTCTAGGTAGGTGTCAGGGAGGGCAATGCAACATTAACTAGTTTGGTGCCAGGGACCACTCAAGCAGTAGAGTTGGTTTGATCCTTGGATCTCTGGGTAGGCGTGCTATCAGATTGAGCTCCTAGCGCTGAGACAGAAGTTGACAAGGCTACTGTCATCACTTTGAGAAATGTTGGCCTCATCCTGACCACGCTCTCGAGTGAATTCCTTCACACACTACAAGGATGTGTGATTGCATAGATCAAGGCCCAGGACCAGTTCACACTGAGCATGATCAGTGAGCAGAAATTCAACAACGAACAAATGTTTGTTGAGAAGATAACAACACTAGAAGCATGGAAGAAGGTTCAGGAGAGGAATGAGCAAACTGCAACTGTGGTAGCTGAAGTATGGATAACCATTCCAGAACTATACATACCTAAAGAAGTGTTGTTGGATGTCAAGATTAGGAAATTGGTTGTAGTTGTGTGCGATGCAAAGATAGAGATGGCAAAGGCTCTATTTGAACTAAACTTTAAAATTGTAAAGGATGCAGTCATAATAGTAGATGTCAAGGTAGCAGATTGCACCACACTCTTTGAGCAGTGTATGGAGGTTGTTACGGCTCTGCACTAGTATCCTAACCTACAAAGGTTGAACATAGAAGCCCATGAATTGTAGTAGGAGTACGATGAAACAACAATGACGATGTGCACTGTCACTATACAACAATGATTGGCTAAGCTGCATGAGGTGAAGAAGTTGCTCGAACAGGTGGAGGAAGCTCAAAGGAAAGAGGTGGTCCTTAACTCTAGATTGGGGCCTTGGTTGGACGAGGCCTATGTTATCTCTACAACCATTGAGTTGAAGCAGGTGAGCCTATAGAGGATATAACAAAAGGTAAAGTAAGACAATGAAGGACCAACAATTGAGCATCTAGTAGAGCAAATCAAGCAGGTAGCCACGCAGAGTGTGGGTGAGGTAGTAGTGGCATACGTGTAGTTGCGAAGTCTTCATAGAATGATTTCTGTGCCATAAGAGTGACTCAAGGGTGAGTCACCATATTTGTATTGGGTGCCTATTGGGATAGGATCCCCTAAGGTCAATTTTGGGGAAAAAGCCCATGTTTTGCAGCAAAAAGCCAAAGTTTTTGTCATGTAAAGTGTAAAGTCTCTGGAAGTTGTGGTTGTGGATCGTGTAGATAGTAAGTGTCATAAAGGGATTTTCCTTTATTTTATGTAAGTTATGTCAACTTTAATAGATCTACCCATGGTCCGTTGACCATGTGATTATATAAAAAGGAGGGTCTTAGAGATTCTAAGGCATAATAATGAAGAGATCAATTAATGTAATGGGTCATTAGAAGTGAAGAGTGAAGAGTCTTAGAGTAGAAGAGAGGCTCTGTAGTTGAGTGTACAGAGGCCTAGAGTAAAGTCCACAACTGAGTGCATGGACCCTTGTAGTTGAGTGCACAGGGTAGTATCAAGTCTGTAAGTATAACTGAAATATCAATAAAGAGATTATTTTGGTTATATGTGTGTTTTTTCTATTTAATTCTATTATGAATGAATGCATTTATGTTATTATTAATTATGGTTTTATGACTCAATATTGTAATGATGTGCGATTCAGCATGGTTTACTTTGTTATATGAATGCAAGTACTAATATCTATTTACATGAATTATATCTTAACGCATGTTGAAAATATCTGATACTTAGGCTGATATGAGTAAATACAAAACTAAGAGTAATTACAGAGTTGCATAAGTAGTTGATTCGCTTGTTTAGGGTCCACAAAAGACAGTCGTTGACCTTTGTGAAGGTATAGAGGTTGGTAAAAGGAAGTTATATCGGTAAGTATTAAGGGCTTATCGATCTATGTGAAGGCATGTTTAAGGTATAAAACGACATCACGCTCATCTCTAGTTGCGGAAAAATGGTTCCATCATCTCCCTATACTACTTTAGGTGAAACTTCAATCTGTGCTCCCCAGATTGGTGCCAAAAGGGCCAGTAGTGTAGGGATTTGTTTGGAAAATTTAACTCTGAACCTGGGTCAGGACCCACTGAGCCAACACAAGGGTAGATTCACAACCTCTCTTCACAAGATCCTTCAAGTATCGGATTATAGTGTCTCGTGATCCACGCTTCAGGAGATTTGAACTTTAAGTAATATAACTATTTCCCTAAGAGTCGATAATAACTATACCTGCATTATGGTTTAAGTAGGTACTTTGGTGTGTAAGTTAATAAAAGTACTTAAGGTATCTAGCCCCTCCTACTACAATTCATAACCTTGAGAAATGGATTGTTTAGACAATTTAGTAAGATTCTTATATACGAATTGTTCTAATTCAAGGTCATGCATAAATAAATTTACTAAAAATCTTATATTGTCCTCACTCTAAAAAATACTCGATGCACAAAAGCTAAATCCTCAAAATTAGCAAAAGCTATATTTTTATACAAAATATTGAAAATCAAAAAATTGTATTACTTCACTTGACTGCCAAATTGTACAATTCCTTTTAAATGGTTAATCTTCAGCCATACAAAATTGTACTTCATATCATATGCACTAAGCCACATTATATCAAAAAAGTCAGAAAGTGGTATCATCCTTGAAAGGACCATGATTTTCATTGTTTGATACAATTTTGATACTTGGAAACATGCAAGGGTTATCTTTAGAAAACCTCAAGAATTCTACTTTTAGATGACACAAGAGAATGTGTACACTTTAACACCAAAGTGTAAGAAATATACCAAATGCAATATTGTCATACCATATGGCATAAAATAGTAGATAAAAATTAACTTAACAAAGTAATAATTAAATTCCCCATATTACTTTGTACGTTGTGTAATGCTAAAGGTAGGTCACAGTTAAAAATCACAAGTAGTCATACCAAGAAATAATAGAAAGCATGAGATGAAAGTAGAAATTAAATCTCATCACCCGCTGTAACACTTTCAAAGTAGTTATCCTTTCTAAAGAAAGAATTTGTTGCTCCAATTGCACTTATGGGACTGGAGAAGATGAAGAAAATTTGTCACTAATCTTAGAGAGCCTCCTAGCAGTGATTGAACTCTATCAGCAATACCTAAAGGGTGGAAATCATTTTCTGATGGATGATATAAATTGTTCACTTCTTGCAAAAAACATTTAATGACACATATGGAAACCTAAAACATAATAAAGACACAAGATACCCACATAAGTAGATGTTTCCAGTTTCTTTTCATGAACCCAAAGAGCCTTTAAAGTTAGTAAAATTAACTTATATTCACATATCCTCAAACGTTAACTTATATTTGAAGGTAGTAGTTAACGTAAACCACATTTTTATAAATAATAATGGAGATATGTAGAACCAAATAGTTTGAAGTCAAGACGGTTTTGAATTATTAAAAAATTGAGTGCATTTTGATTATCCGGTACAAAACTTTAGAATGAGCTATAAATATATGTACATATAGTAAAATTTGTCGTAATATTTCACCACACTCTATCCAGTAATAATTGAAACCACGTAGCTTGCTAATACAAAACCATGTACAATCCTAAAAAGTGCTTAGAAGAATATATGTGTGCTATGAATTCTGAGTAACATCAAGGAAAGAATATAGTCGTGCTTTATACCTATTACTTACCACTTTAGATAGAAGTGTTGAGTGTGGCAACTGCCAAAAAAACATATTATTATTAGACATATTGAAAGAAAACTCCTTGAACTAAGCATAAAATATAATAATTATACTGGAAAAAACTATAAAAATGTAAACATCTCAAAGAGTGACAATGAACTTAAGCTTTCTGATTGAAATAACTTACCACTTGTCTGATATGCATTTTATAATCCAAAGTAAATCCCAAAGCTTGAAAGACTGACCATTATTGAATTTCTTTCCTTCTCATTCTCCAAATCAAAATGGTGAGCCCCATGCTTGTGATCATAGGGCATAAAATAAATGGCAACAAATAATCGAGATGGTTTCATTAGCTGCAAATCCTTCTATGCTAAGTATTTATTGTAGCTTTTCTAGAGGATATAGAGCTTGTACCATGCATAAGCATGATAAAAATGACTTTCTAATATCCAAAATATCTTTTTTAACTTTGAATAGCAGATTGTCGTCATTTGCGGTTTAGGAATCTTCTTGACCATATTCAAGGCCATGAATATCTTCTATAGAGTGAAAAGCTTCGCACATATCATATTCCATCTGTCATAGGAAATAGTATCAAGAAAAAATATATTAAAAATAAAAAATTTAGCTCACCAACTTGCGGGAGCTCAAGCTGAGTTGTAGCCTCCATTTGTGCAAACCTTGTATCAAGGTAAAGCTACAAACTCTCATGGAGATTTAGATCAAGACTATCGCTTTGATCCCTATGCTTATTAAAATTCACAAGATGTTTGTGTATTATTTCAATAATCTAACGTAACTCTCTTATCCATTTATATTACAAAAAGAACTAAAAGTCTCAATGTGTAGTCATCTGTCAATCCAATAAGAATTGTAGTTAGCCATAATAGAATAAATACGTTATTCAAAACACTCCTTCACATGAAACTAAAAGATAATCCAATATTTTTTCTTTATGTAATCATTAGATGTTATATCCATTGCACATGTTAGAATGAGTGCAGCATGTGTCTCTATCATTGAAATAGATTATATACTATGTTGTTGAAACAAAATATATAGAACAAACTCTATCATACTTTCCATAGACAAACATTTAAAGCTCCTAAAACAAGATAGCTCAGGATCAATCAATTCTAGTGAATCCCTTGTTCATATTGGGGTAGGTTGTTTGGAGTTATTAGTGAAATAATTAAGTGGAATATATGTTAACAACAATTACTATAAAATTATCCAAATTAACAATTTTCCCATCTCTTCCAACACTAGTTAATATTCACTCACTGCATATGATGCTTCCAACTTTGAATTGTTACAGTTCATGAAGTATTTATGTATGGTCCTATATGTTTCCCAAAGAAACTCAAACCATCGGGTAACCAGTTCCCATTAAGGCTTGTCTTTTGTTTTCTCTCCACTGAAATAAATGACCATAAAGTCCTTTGGTGTCTTCTCTGCCTCTATGTCCTCATAATCAAGAGAAATATCAGATGTTTGTTATTGAGCTTGAGCCTATTCAATCTTCTCACTAGAGAGATGGAGGAAATACATGATAACATCCTCCAAGGAAATGACATTCATTTGTAGGCATACAATGTGATATTGCATAAGTCCATCCTTTGAAAACCTGCCACGTCGAATATCAACAAAAAGTTCCACATATTTGAACATTATCCTTTCCAATGTCTTTTTCCATGCTCTGTACCATTTTGATGTTATCAAGCTGTGAAGTTCCTGCAATGTTGCCTGCTTCTGGCCAACATTCATCAACTCTACATACAATTTCCAATAAAGCTCATTAATATTCTATATTATTACTGAAAGAGTTAGGCACATATTTCTACTTTTGAAAGCAAATTGTCATGGTTTCATGTGTTTACATCTAGGCACTAAACACATGCCATTTATTTTCTATAATCATCTCTGAAATATTTCAACTCAGACCTGAGATAATGAGACAACCTCTTCTTGTGTAGTGTTCTTTATGTCAAATCACAAAAGTGTCAACATTGATAAATTATTTTTCTCCATAATTTCTGAAATAATACAAAATAAAAGATATTCAGGCACTCTCAGGACATAAATAATCATAACAAATCACCTAAGAATTCTTAATTTTCTATGTAAAATAAAAAAAGGTTCAAAGACCCACTCATGAGTTAATGTTAGAGTAATCATAAGAGTACATCCCTGACAACAAGTGTATACTTTCCGTAAGTCACACACTTCATGTTGAATATTAGGTTCAACAATGATTAGGTTCAATTTGAGTTCAGTTTTTTCAATGAGTTCCAAATGAGTTTTCCCATTAGGTTCATTTATATAGTATATAAATTATAATTATATATATATTATATATATTATGATTACTATGGACTTGGAAAAAACTAAGATAGACTACAAGCTTGAGTTGTGGCATGATGTTATATTTATGAGCTTGAGCTATGGAATTGTTGAATGACCATAACATTCGTCAAACCTCAATTTTTTTTAAGTTCTCCAAATTTCAAACCTTAATCTTGAAGTTCAAAAAAATCTTTTAAAGTAGTCCTTGCCTAAGTGGTTTTGAAGTGAAAACACAAAAGAATTGTAAAGAAATAAATACACAGTGTACTAGACTTGTTATAATTATTTTGTAACAATCAAAACTATAACCAAACAATAATGGAATATCTCTATCTTATTTATATAATACAAAAAAACATGGATCAAAATAGTCATATCAACCATTAAAAACAACATAAATTAAAATTTATTTTTCGCAATCAAGCATAAAAAGGAGAAAACCTTTTTAAACAATGGGAACATTAGACATAAAAATCAAGAAGTGGAGAGTATTAGTAGAAACAAGTAAAATGATTCACTTTCATGCAAACAACACTAAATTTGATTCAGAAGGTCAATTTTCTAGTATAAAAGGGATAAATAAACTAGATATGTCTTTCACGTCATAAATACACAAGATTTTGAGTATGTCGAAATTGACATGACCTAAAAAAGTGGCCTCAAAGATATAAACAAGGGTATAGAAAATGAATGCATATACATACTACACTAAAATGGTCCTTACAAAAATTCAAGGTACAAAAAATTTGGCAACAAGGACCTACTACAAATATGAAGGGTTTAAAGCAACTTCTACAGTGAAAACTTTAAAACACCAAAAATACAAGATCAAGTATAAAAACAAAAATGAAAACAATGCAATGGAAAACCCTTGCAGAAGATACTGTGAATCTTCAGTGCCCATTAGCATATCTATTACTTGCACATCTTAAACATGGATTAGATGTTCGGTTTTGGAGAAAATAATTAGAATTTTAGAAATAAAGGTAGGTAATTTTGAAACCAAACCCTAGGACTTGATGAACCCAGCTAGTACAAACAAGCACAAACCGTTCTTAATCTCAAGACCTCGTCTAGATGAGAGTTTCCTATAATTTAAACACTACAATAAAATGCATATACATGATTTTATCAAATTGGCTACTGAATCTTATAAAATAATACAAATTTAACAAATGTCTGCAAAAAAAATCCATTTAACGAGAAATATTTGTTAATGATACATACCTTTGACCTAATTGAGAGCATTTTTCAACTTGGCAAAGGTTGTCATGATGATGAAACCTCATAGAATCCAAAAAATCACAAACCCACCAAATTTATAGATAATTCCTCAGATATTAGAAAGATATAGGGGATTTACGCAAACCCTATGTCCTAGAGTGCGAAAAAGGGACGAGTGCAGTCTAGATAATGCATCCTGAGACAATCTACGGGCCTCACCAAAGAAAACATTTGTGATTTATTTTTTTAGCTCGTGTGCCATTTGCAACTTAAACAAATTTGTGACGATTTAGGAGCACAACTCATACCTAGTGCCTTTCCTTTGTGAAGCTTGAGATTTTACCAAATACCACTTACTTTGGGGTCAAATGCGAGAGATACTTTTTCATTGGATAATAAAACCAAAGAGGTACACTGATGAGTATATTTGTCTTTCTTGTTAGCTTATTAGAAGGAAATCTACACTTTCATTTTGTATCAAATATTACCTATATGCTTGTTGTTTCTTCATTGATGGAGGGATAGAAAATGGAGAGTTCCAAATTTCATTAGAAACTGAATCTTAAATTGTGTTGTGTTAGTATGTTGTTTTATTTTAATATTAAGTTTAAATACACAAATTATACTTTTACAAATAAAAATATACATGGTACAAATTTTCAAAATTAATATTTGATCTCAAATTATCAATTTGGCTATGAATATTATTATGCATTAATATTATTCATATACTTATATCAAAATATCAATGTTAAATTGAAGAGCTTGTAGACTTAGGGTTTGGCTAAAATTGAGATCTCATAGAACTATTTTTTGAAAAAGTTTGATGATATAAATATATATGCTATTAAACTCACTAATTAAAAAATTATTTATAAGAACAAGAGGGTGTATGAAGAAAAAATAGCAAAAGGATTGGATAGATTTAGAGTGTCAAATTCTTGGCTTGATGACCCTACCAAAATTAAACAATGGGTAAGTGCATAAGGGGAAGTCAAACACTTTTCAATTTTAATTGAACTAGCTTCTACTAAGATGAAAAATCCTAGTCCATATAGATTTCACTTCGATGGATAGTAAAGGAGGACTGTGACATATTGATAAAAGATTTCAGCATTCCCTTGGATCCACTGGAGAACAAACTAGAAAAAGCAAAGCAAACTACTATTACTTTGGCACATGCTGAGAAGATTAAATATGATAAATTTATATATCACATGGATGTAAATTAGATGATTTGTATAACAAATAAGTGGTTTCATATTTTTGTGATGAACCATAAGATAAGGGCATCATGTTTAAATAAAATAAAAGAAAGTTGTTGTTGGAAAAGGAATAACCTAATAAACTTGAGAGTAGGGTTGTTTGGATATTAACTTGGGATGAAAATACTAAATTTTCCCATTGTTATGTAAGCTAGAAGAGAAACATCATTACTATTTAATTTTGAGAATATTTCTTATAGATGGGGATATACTATTTTACAAACATCTATAATGTTGAGAGAAAATCTATTATAGAAAAGGTAATCAAGAAAATCTCTTTTTCCCTAGCTTCGTAAGTGCAGTAGAAATGAATTATCTAATGGAAGAGGTCTCCAAGGAAAATTTTCATTTTGTGCCACAAATTCCCAAAAAGACATAGGTCTGAATCTAGATGGGTAGACAATGGAGAATTACATTGCAAAATTACTGCACGGGTTTGGCATGGTTGAATGTAACCCTCATTCTACACTAATGGAAATAATTTTAAGTTCACATAAGAAAGGAAAATGAATTTAAGGATTCAACCAAGTACATACAACTTCTTAGAAGTCTTATCTACCTTAGCACCACCAAATTATATAATTCATTTGTTGTTGGGATTATTTCTAGGTTTATGCAAAATCCTTGTGAATGAGATTGTTTTGTTGTAAAATAAGTTTTGAAATTCTTAAAGGGATCTCAATATTTTGGACTGAAGTATACCAATATCCACTCTAAAAGCATCAATATGGATGAAAAAGAAGCTAATATTGTCATCCAAATCATTTCGTTGTAAAGACATGGAAACATTATCTACAATTATGCATAATCTTTAAAGAAACAAAACACACATAGATTTTGTGTGGTAACAATTGTAGCCCTAGATCCCTATAGGTTGGCGATATCGTATGATTATATCCTTAGAAACAACAATTTCATTGTGTTGAACGTATTAGTCTAATCCAATCCCATGGGGCCTTCATCTAATGAACTTGTGGCATATCACCTGTGTTAATGGAATGTTAAATAATACCCCTAATTTCACTAGGTGTTCATAAATGCCTTGAAATAGGATTTTATTAAACCTCCATCCCAAAACATATTTCTAATAAAAAATCCTTATTTTATTGGATATCCTTTAATGCCTCTCAAAACCTATAAACACTATTGTACACTATACCTCCACACAATACCTATAATACATTGACTTTATTATTTTCAATTTTGAAAGTCCCTTTATGAATGAACATGGTAAGATATTTGTCAACAAGGAAAAGTCCCTTTGTCAACCCCATTATTGTAAATATTAGATTCTACAGTAGGTTCATGAAATTTCATTCAACCCAAAGCTTCCTCTGCAATAGGGTACTCTCCAATAATTAATTCCTACAAGCTCAAACTATATCATCCTTCCCATCTAGAGAAATATAATCCTATATCTAATTCAATGGATAAGGTTTTAGATTTCTAGCCCCCATTTGGTAATGATACCTTCTTAAAGGTGTGCCAAATATCTACTCGAGATGACATTATAACTATTTACATCATGGGAAATATGGGTAAAATCCCAACCAAATATAAATGGTTTCTATAATATTATTTTGATACACATTTCCCTCATCCCATTTCACAAGTAGGGACATTTGCATCTTAAAATAAGGATCAAACAACATGGATTTCAAGAGAGGAAGAAATTGGAGGACATACTAGTATTTATATAGCTCTAGCATGGATCCAAATTAAGTTTGAATATATAGGTGCCATTTGTCATCTCTATGTTTAAAAAGAACAGAATTATAGAGCAATGCCTATGAGTTTCCTGTTGCATTTGTGAAACATATGGCACATATCATATACAATTATGCTCTTTAGTGTGACCTAACACACATCCATATGTTTTGTAATCACTATTGTATCCTTAGATCCTTATAGGTTAGTGATAAAGTATCACTATATCCTTAGAAACAACACTTCCATTATGTTAAACATCATAAGGTTCATCCACTCCGATGGGGCCTTCACCTAAGGAATTGTGACATAGCACATGCATTATCGAATATTAAAGAATACCTTTAATTTCACTAGGTATTGATAAATAACTTTAAAAATATTTTTTTCCAGCACCCAGCCCAACACATATTGCCAATGAAGCAAGCCTTTATTTCTACTATATATCCTTTAAATTCCACTCAATACCCATAAACCATTTGGTACCCTACAACTCCCCATAGTACTTATAATTTATTGACTTTATTCTTTACGATTTTAAAAGTCCCTTTATGAATGAACGTGGTATTATATTGGTCAACAAGGTGAAGCCCCTCTACCCAGTCCTTTATTGCAAATATTAGATTCTACAGTAGTGTTGATGGTTTTGGACCTACCAACATTCAGGGGATCACCCCGGTATGAAGTCCCAACTAGACGTCACACTGTTTGGTGTGGGAGTACCATCTGATATGATTCCCTAGTTTCCATCATCTTAAGAATTTGCCTCAACTCTTGCTTCTTATCACAGAAGAGTGGTCTGTGTTGTCATCGAGAAGTGAGGTTCACATGCCCGGTGAGTGTAAGTTTCACTTGTGCCAATGGTTCTTTCACTATAGAGGGAGAGGGTGAGAGTGAGTCCCAAGTTAGGTTGGTGAAGTCCCAACTCTACTAGCAACACACAACACAATAGGACATGCATAGATTCTGGTGGAATAGTCCACACGGATGCGACAGTCACAGAAAGAAAAGGGAAGGTAACATGTATAGCACTAAGCGGATTAGTCTACACGAGTGTAATGTTCATTATAAGAAATCTCATGTGAAAGGTTTGTTTGATGTCTGTGAGAGTATTCTAAATGGGCAAGACAGCGTTAACAGCATATAAAACACATTTTCATGAACATATGTGTATTACAACAAGTGAATTAGTTCAAGTGTTAAACACATGTTCAAGAAACATGCATTACAAGTGTTAAAGATTAGTCTTACAACAGATGAAAATACACGTGTGAAAATGTGCTAGCCTATTAGCAGGCTTCTAAATTAAGTGAAAGTTCAAAGACACATCATTAGACCATACATCACTAACCCCGTTTTAGGGGTGTTCAAGCCACTGCTTACTCCTCAAAGAAAAGATTACATACTCTCTTGGCTATGTAGGAGGAGATGAGGTGAAAATTCTTTTACATATACAAATGAGGGGGTATTTATAGCCAAGGGTGAAACTTACCCTTGTGGTTGTTCGACTACCCTCATGATTATTTGACTTCCATGACATTACATTACTCTATGTACAACAAGTGGGTCGCTTGGAATTCCACGTTACATTACGTTGATTTGAAAATATGGCCCATGGTGGAGATGTAGACAACATGACTCATGGCATGACTTGAAATGTCACTGTTCGTACATTCGCACTGGTGCTAGAGTGCATGTCGAGTTGTAGTGCAACTAGGTGATGGATATCTTCATGGTGTGTCACAGCTCCACCTCCACATGGAAAAGCGAATGGAGCCTTCGATGGTCGTTGGTTCACTTGATGTTGCTTTGGCATGTTGCTCCTTGCTTGTACACTGGAAGGATTGACAAGCTCATCCATTTGCGAAAGGTGCATGTTCGTCTATTTGTCTATCAATGAGTAGATATTGCATGTTTTCTCATTCATCCATCCACCAATACATATTTTCATGATCGTATGTTTGTAAGAACATCTCTTTGCGTGCATCATTCATTCGTCTGTTGGGTAACCAGTCCTTCTACATGTGCTCCCTTTGTTCATCCCATTCGTCATTGCGCATGCTTGTTGGTGTACCCATACCTGTAGTCACTCATGACGAGATGACATCATATCTAAAAACCTCCTAGTCTACCATTGGACAGGATCATTTTGGATGCAGGTGACTGGAAGAAGTAGAAAGGTTGCAAGGTGGGATGATGGCTCCTGACACTTCTGATGAAAATCGCACAAGAGTCACTAGGTGATGAAGATGGGTAACTCAAGTTGACAGTGACTGTCTACAAGGTCTTGCTCAGCTGGAAGGAAAAACTATACAGATTTTGGGAGGGACAACTTGGGCTCTAGGAAGGAAAGGCAGAAAAAATCTGCGCATTTTCTAGAACAAGTAGGCAACAAGGTCTACATTGAAAAATTTGCGCAATATTCTGGAGGAAGAGTTTGGGTTGCATGGAGGATCATTAGGCAAAAATTGCATAGTATTTTCGAGGAACTCAATAGGAGCATAGCAGCCTAAACTGCACAATTCCTGGAAGGAACTGGTAGCTCATTATTGGGTCACTGGTAGCAAAAATTGTACAATTCCTAAGGGCAACTAGTTGTCAACTCGTGCGAGCTTGCTAGTAGAAACTGCGCAATTCCTGGAGGGAACTATCTCTCTGTTGTTGGGAGCTACTAGTGAGAGAAACTACACTGAGGCTGGGAGTTTGGCCTACTAATCATCTTTGTGTGAGTTCTTAGCTAAGCAGACTACTGGGCAGTAAAAGGCCACCTCCTGGAAACTGCACAATTTTCTAGATGAGCAGTTGGTCAACTGTCAGAAGGACTAACTAGGAAAATTGTGCAATATTCTAAGGGAGCCAGGGATGGGCACTGGGTGTCCGTCCATCGTGTCTTGGCAATTTCATCAGTTAGCAGAGTGGGAAAGCTCAAAAGCCTCTGCTCAAATTTTGAGGGGAGTCAGTCCTGGGGTGGCTGCTGGGTCTGACTCTCTGAGTGGCCAACATGAAACTTGATTGGATCGCTTGTCATCAGTGCATCATGAAAATAATTTCTTGGTTCTTATACACTATTCTGGGTGACAGTTGACTGAGTCGATGATGGGGTGATGGTCTGACATGCAGAGGGGAGTCTGGTCATCAGAACTTCAACAAGATGACTAAGTGTGTGAACAAGTGAAATATGTAAATGTGATCTTACAACACACATCCTTGTCACTTGATGATGAGGTGACTCAAACCAACCAGACAGACATGTTCAATGTGACTAATCGACGATGTAAGCTATAAGTGTGACACTCATGACTGATCATTTATTGAGCATGATGACGCTTGCACAACAATGAATGGGACTCCGTGTGTGAGTGCGAGAGATTATTTCATAGCGAACATTAGACACGAACTGAAGACCTTGAGCATGACCAAAACATGGTCATAAGAAAGACATTGATATCAACATGCAAAATCTTGGATGAAATGAACAAGCAAGGTGGGTGCAAAGTATCACACGAGCTCACGGAGTGAACTTGAGTGTGTGCAACCATCAAATGAAACTTTAAAGGGAGGCTTCGAATTTGGGTGCAGGCCAAAATTTTGGAGGGTGTTTGTAGCTTCTACAACAAATAGATTCGTGATAATTCCTTCAAATTAGAGATTCCTCTATAATAGGGTAATCTCCAGTAATTAATGCCTACAAGCTTAAGTTATGTCAACCTTCCCATCTAGACAAACATAATCCTATGTATCATTCAAATGGATAACTTTTTAGATTTCTAGCCCTCATTTGATAATGGTACCTTCTTAAAGGTGTGCCCTAGATCAACTCATCATGGCATTATCACTATTTACATAATGGAAAACAAGGCTAAAAGCCCCACCAAAGATAATAGGTTTCTAGAATATGAATTTGCTACTCATTGCCCTCATCTTGTCTCAAAACTGGGGACACATGCATCTTTAAATGAGGAAACAATATGACTTTTAAGAGAGGAAGTCATTGGAGGATATAGTACTAGTATGGCACTAGCACACATCCATCGTAACTCTAAATCTATAGATGTCCCACTCCATTCCATCATTATATCACATACTGGATATAATTTGAAGTATGGGTTAGTAGCTTAACTCTTGTAGGAAGTCAAGATGGAGACTCTCAACCTTGCTTGATTGCATGGCTCTTATCCATTTCACATTATGTATCTCATGGCCTTTGGTATAATATATTCAAAACTTTCATATGCTCTTTTTTCTCTATTCAAAACATGTTAGTTATGGCTCAGCATCCCTTGGACCCCAAACTCTAGCATCATCTTTTATCCATCTCCAATCATTCCTTGACTTGTTCAACCATTTTTCGCTAAGTTTACTTTATATCTATAAATAATTCAAGATATATAAGCTCTATCATTTCGATAATTTCGGTTAGTAATCATAGAATACACAAATTTTGTTGTGTTGTAGATAGAGGAGTTGGGGTTTTAATAATTGTATAATGTTTTTAGGGTGCATAAATGCAGTTAATGGGACCAAGGAGACATAGTTTCACCACCCACTACATGTGAAAATGATGTTTACTATTTTGGAAAAGTCCTATTGTAGATCATTTCAAGGAACATTACCAAAATTGAATGTAATGACATGTGAGTTGGTGGCTCTTCGTGGCTACACCATGCCTTTCAACTGATCGACATCTCTGAAGATGACTATCTTCCCCTAATAATTGATTCTTATCTCATTTCAGATGAGGATATGCTAGAGAAAGTATGGGTTGTGGTTATTATAGCCAAGGTTTGTCTCAATCCTTGACCATCCAAGAGCCCAACCATGTGACATGTCTTGAAAGCTCCTGAAAATACCTGCAAGATTTTCCATGCTGAAATGTTGAATGACAATGTTACATTGAGAACATCATCTCATACCTCATGGAATGAAGCTTCTAGAAGTTGGATAAGTTCCAGCACATCTTAGCAACAACAATATCCAGGGATAACTCTAGGAACTTTGAGAAAAAAGTACTTGTCTAGTGGAAATTCCAGTGGTAGAAGTTGTAGAAGAAGTAAAGTTAGACATGGTTCCAGTGACATTTTTTCTGACCATACACAAGAAGGGGCACCCTGAATTAGAAATTTCCGTGTAATGAATTGGACAACATTCATAGGAGAAACATTGTCTTTCACTTTAATGTGCCATTTCATTCAATTAAGGGAGAAGCCCATGAAAAAAGCATGTATTTGTCTGTTGTTTATAAAAGTGAACCAGTGATTGCAACTTAGCCTACAATTTGAGGGGCCAACCTAATGACTATATACTAGAATTTTAGGTAAAATTTCAATTACTTAGGGGATTGTCATTACTCATTGTTCTCTCTAGAACTAAATATAATTGCAATAACTAATCACTCAGTATATCAATTTATAACCTCTAATACCTTAAAGGTCATTGTCTATACCTATGGCCAAGTTGCATATTCTCTAAAATTCACTGAGATCATGTCATTTCTTTAGCGATCCATTTGATCGTTGTACGAACTTCAAAAAAAATTGTGAGTAGGAACTATTCCAAAATTTGCAACATGTTCCTAATTTGCATACCCCCACAAAGAAAAAAAACACATATGAACTCTCACAGATATTCTACCAATTAATGGCTTGCCATCATATGTGCTAGAAAACAAGATAACCCATCCTTCAACTTTCATTGAATAGCATATACGAGATTCAACAACCAAGATCTCTCTCAAATAAACCTTTATCATTAAGATGATATGATAATGTTACCTAGGACATATCATCACTGGTCGTTCAATTCTAGGATAACCTAGCCTCGATCGGGAAAATAATAGGAGGAAAATGTAGAAGCAACCTGGATTCAAAATATATTTTCTCACACTTCAGACAAATTTGGAGCTTTTCATGTTATAGTTGTTTGCAGGATTCCAGGAGTGTGAAACTAAGGAAATAGTTCACATAACTCATAATGATTTTGTACTAAATATGGGTGGATCTCTCTAGGAATTGGATTGGCACCCTAAAGGAAATCAAGGTGATGGAAACCAAATTCCATGTGAGTACCTTGTAGTTGGAGCACATAAGCTTGGTTATTCATATCACATACTTGATTTATCACATACTTGGTTTACCTATAGCTGAGAAAGGAATTTTTCAAATATTGTTGATCCACCTTCCAAATGACAGAAGTTAGGCAGGTACTATATTCCTGAACAGGTAGAAGTTCTAGAAAAAAAACTTCATGAGGGATCTAGTTAGATAAAATGGGTTGAAAACATAGAAGAAAAGGGGAATGTAACAAATATACCCACCAAATTATAAATTAATCCCTTAACTAGTCAACCATAAAAATATCTCAGTGCATACCAAATATTTAGATGGGCTTGTATATATTACTTTAATCAATTGTAAGCACAACAAATAAATTACTTTTTCTCACCTTGTTCTGTTGTATGGGCGTTGAATGAAGGAAGCATTGCCAGATCCTCATCTATTTTCCGAATCTCATTCTCTTTACTCGTAAACCATTACTTATTCCTTTCAATGACATTGACTATTGTTATAGTGAAGAAGAAACCCAATGATCTCCATTTAAGTCATAGATCAAATGCCATGATTAAAGAAAACAAAAAACCTGGCCCTTAAAGTCTAAATCAAGCTAGAGGGGAAGGCATAATAGTTGATCCTTTGTACTCCCAGCCCTACACTCTGTGCCATTGGTATTGGGGCACGTTGTTTGGAATATATATTAGGAGGTGTGCACCAAAACATTTGTTCTCCTCTCATGTGAGTCATTAGTTCACATCCTCCTTGGTTTCTTCTGGTTATATTTTTGCTATGAAAGCAACATCTTCCACCATACTCGAAAAGCATGAAATTGTTGAAACGCTTCCAAAAACGTAATATATTTCTCATGCATGACTTGAACATTTGTAAGATGTATATTATTTCTCCTACCGCATCACATTGACTACCTTAGTTTCATTATTTATGCAACTAAACTGATACACCATATATCGACTCCTCACACCATCAGTGTCACCTTGTGATTCACTGGAATCCAAAAATTGTGGATGGGAAATGCCTTGGCTCTGCACCCATTGATGGCATGGGGGAAATTGTGGAATGGGAAATCTGAGTTGTGCATCCATTCATGACACTAATGCACTTGTGGGAACTATAAATGCCCTGACTGCATACCCATCAAGAGCATTTGCAGAACCTATGGAATGGGAAATGGAAATTCCCTAGCAGAAAACTGCATTTCATTTCATGCTATGGAATGGGAAATGGAACATGTGGAATGAGAAATGGAAATTCCCTAGTGGAAAAAAAGCATTGCATTTCATTGCTAAGAAAACTAAAAATGTGGAATGGGCAATGGAAATCCCCTGAGCGCAAACTACATTTTAGTGTTAATAAAAATGAAAGCATTGCTATAGAGACAATAGATAACAAATACAGATTTATGTCACTATAAAGACAAAAGAAAATAAATATTTATTAATTAGAAAAAATCAGAATTGAAAAGGGGGAAAAAACCTTGTGTGAAAGTAAATATTTATTAATTAGAATAAATAAGAATTGGAAAAGGATTTAGCTCTGGGTATATGGTATTTATTGGGCTTTCCTCATCATATTTCAACACTGTTATTCTCTAGTCATGGGTTTAAGCACATAACCATTGAAGGTAGTTGGTAAAATTTCTTTAGAGAACTGTCTCATCAATTCAAGGTAGTAAATTTTCTTTACTGAACAGCCACATCAATAGCAATGAAAATATCTTTTTGGGGTTTTCCACCATTAGTCTATCTAGGAAAATAACATTTTAAGGCTCTACATGGTGAGTCCACTGCAAGGGTTCCTCCGGTGTGGAGAAGGTAAGGCCATGGATCTTTGTCATATCTACAATAAATCGAGAGACTCACAAAACATCATCCTTGTGTAAACCTTGGTTGATCAAATGTGGAACCAGCAATGCCTATTTCTATCAAACCTCCTTAACCAAAAATAAGATGCCCAACAACAACTCAAACTATGGTTTCTTTTAGAAATATTGTTCATCGATTCATAGTTAGGTTCATGGAAAGTCTTCAACATTCACTATGGAAAGAGCTATAGATTATGATGGATCAACTACTTGAGAGTTGATATCAAGTGAGGTAGTTTTAGTCCAAATTAATGAAAGCTTATCATTGATATCTGTATAATTGTTACAAACAGGTTGGTTTAAGTTTCATAATTTTATTAGTTCTTGTTGGTGCATTAAAGGATTGACATTAAGATATATTTTAATGGATTAAATATGTGTAGGTGGGCATACATAGCATTCCATCCACCAAGAAGAATAGATAATGATATTTAAAATTACTAGAACTCTTGGATAGAGAAATAGCATATTAAGGGTGAGATAATCTCAAAGAATATTGAGGCTTCTGAAGCACATATTATTTTTTCACAATTCATCTTTGAAGACTCTCCAACTCTAAACAATGAGAGTAAGCTTTTAAAAATTCAATAATTTTGACCATTTCTAGCAACAAAAAATGTAAGAACATTAATTTTCAATATAAATTACAATGGAACAATTCTTGATAGGTTTAAGGACTCCTAGTTTGAAATACAATGCATGGCTGCAATATCTTGAATGCAATTGAAGGTTTCTTTTGTTATAATCAAAATTCAAAAAAATCTAACGGGCTTAAATTATGTAAGAGCCCTATCCTGGGGTCTTCTAACAAATCTATTACCATTGAATTTAAATGCAATAAGAGGCAATATTTTACTTTCTTACAAGACATTTCAACAAATAAAATTTTACCATTTACATTATAATCCTTATAACTTATGGTGAACATTTCATTTTGATAAATTTACATGAGTAATCTATAGAGGGATACATGTACCGATGGCTGGTGGAGATGGCTTTGAGCTGCTACTCCTACGGAGCACTCCTCTTGACTGACCCAACTAGATTTGCCTCCCGGCCAACTAGGAAATAATTCCTAGCCCAGGAAACCTCCATAGGTTGCCTACCCCTTCAAGCCCAAGTCCAACTAGATGTCATGTGTGTGTCCAAGATGACTGATCTAGACCAAGATGAACAATAATTCCCTCCTCTCAACAATCCACAAAACCTCCGCAGGTTCCTAAGGTCTCCAAAATCACAACAAATCCTAAAATCACAGCCAATCCCAAAATCAAGCAAGACCGAACATGCCCTTTTCTCCCTTCACCCTTCCCTTTTTATACCCTTCCTCTCTTCTCCATCTCAACCACCTCTCATTAATGTCATTAACTTCTCATCCATCCTGACAGTGGACTTCTCTTCTCCCAAGTAAAGTTGGGAGTACATTTGGAAATGTGATATGAATATAAAATTGGGAGATTAATGGGAGAGGACCATGTATTCTCACAAGTAAATCTGAAAGTACATATTGGGAATGTGAGATGATGTTGTAGGCACTATCCTATACTAATTAATTTATATACTATATATTTTATATATATTATTATATATACTATATATTATATATATATTATTATATATTATGATAAATTAATGGGAGAGAGGACTATGCCTTCTCCCAAGTAAATGTGGGAGTACATTTGGGAATGAGATGTAATTAAATGGAGAGGACCATGTCTCCTCCCAAGTAAATGTGAGAGTACATTTGGGAATGTGAGATGTAATTAAATGGAGAGGACCATGTCTTCTACATAGTAAATGTCGGGGTATATTAGGGAATGTGAGATGAATATATATATCGATAATTAGTTGGAGAGGACCATGTATTCTCCCAAGTAAATGTGAGGGTACATTGGGGAATGTGAGATGAATATATATATTATTTGAAATAATGTAAGGAGACCACATCCTACCTAAGATTCAATTTTTGAAGACATGCTGGGAATTTGAATAATAGAAATCATGAATTTTATATTAGACAAATATTTCTCAATATTTTAGATAGTGTAAACATTGATAAAATTTGCAGGATAAGGTTTAAGTGGGGCATTACATACACCCCTCCTTCAGAGAACTTCGTCCCGTAGTTAGAATGGAAAGATACAAGGAGGTTGAAAGAATAAAATACCAAAGAGAGTTATAGTAGTAAAATTTGATAAGTGAGACAATGACATTACTTCCCCTCAAGAGTCTCCAATTGATCTATATCCTCATATCCATCCTAACCTACTTCCATTCCAACCCTATCCATCTTGTTTTTATTTATCAATGGCAATGACCATACTAACCACTGATAAAACTGACATGGCGGAAGCGTCGAATACATTGACCTAACTTCCCCAGTAGGCAACACGCAATCGTCATCACATGTCTAGGGGAGCATGTCCACCACTGCCCTCCCATGATTCCAGGTTTCAAACGATACATGGTGGGAAATGCCTCCACCCCTCCTTACAACTAGGGTCAATTCCCTAACATGGACCACACTACAGAGCTGGTTGGACTTGTCATCGAATAATCCAGTTAGGTCGCCTTGCCACGTGACGTTTACATTTTACTCATGTCATAAGGGTAAAATGTCATAAGGGTGCATCTAAAGTAGATAACTTATGTAGTAGAATAATGTACATTATACCTTCCCCATGGGATGTCTCGACCTTCCCTCAATGGAAGAGTAGATCTCATCTATCATATAGTTGTTCCCCCCTTGTGGGTTAGCTCTCATTCATGCATTTATATTACAACAAGATGTATAATCATCACATTATTCAGTCTAGTATCCTTGTGTCAATTTTGTAGCTCATATTGGAAACAAATCATAATTTCATTACGTTACTTATTAGATAAATCATATCCATTTAACCCATACATGAAGCAACTATAGCTCTGATAAGTCATGCACTAGATATTAAATCATCACCAAGTAAGTTACACATTAGGTCATACATTAAACACTTTCATCATAAAAATGAAAGCTAAGTTTTTTCACGTGTCCAACCAAATGCGTCAATATTACATAATGTTCTCAAATAATAACATGGAACTGCAATGTAGAGCCTTAGTATGGGTAGCTATCTATGTCAAAATGGGCATCACAGATGCTCATGTGACAACCTTGTGAAACTCCTTGATAAAAATTAGAGTTGAAATAGATTCAACTGTCCACCATGGAAAATAACATTTGAACCCGGATATGCTATAGGGTGGTACCAAAACTAAAATATTAGCAGATAATGGATTAGTGCACTATCAATTCCACTAGAAGGCACTAGTATAAGTTTTAGGTATATAATTCCTTTAATACCTTAGTAAATATAAAAGTCCCACTCTTCCAAATTGCTGGTTTTTCATCTTCCAAACCAATTAGTTAACTTAAAAGTAAAAGACTCCAAACTTCAAAAACTGTTTCCAGCATGATTTTCATACTTATTGAGAGGAACGTCCTCTAAATGTCAAAGGTTCAAATTTATTATATATTTAATCATTGTTTACTAGTACCAAAACAATTTCATGATATATATATTCCAACTCACAATATGACCAGACAAATGAGAAATAAATAAAAGAATGGAATAATTTCCTTTTCCCTGCTGCTATTACTATTTCCCTTCTAAATGTCACCGCATTTTTAAAGATGCCTACTTCTTTCACATCTGGCCAGTGACCACAAAAGTTGCGAAGAAAGTTGAGGGTCCTTTTATTCAAAACTAGAGACACATTATTTTTCATTGGCATTTTTGCTCAACACTAGAATAAGGGTAAAAGTGTACTCTAATATTTTCATTTGTCTTTCATTGACTAAATAAGCTCCCATTCTAAAATCCCAATTTTTCTAAGAATTGATCTTCTCATTTAATTTAAGATCATTCAAAACAATTATCACAATAAGCCTTACACATGTCCATGGTCTATGTTTTCACTAGAAGATTCCACCACCCATAGAAAAATCATTAACGTGACATATATGTTATTTCAACACATCCTAATCTCACTTCCCATGCTTCATATTTGTTTACTTCTTAAACTCGAGATTTGTTATTATGACTTCCTCTATGAAGAATGACAAATATACTATCTGAAAGATAATCCTACTATCCAAATGAAAAATCTACTTTATTTTTAATAAGAATAATGATAGTCTACTATCGTCAAAATTAAAATCCACCCTCGTATGTCAAATAGATTGACTACATTCTTTAGATTGGGAGACATTTTGGGTATAAATTGATGGCTCAAAAACTGTAATTTTCAGTGCAAATATTGTTCACACCATCCATATATTTAATAGACATTGAGGTTGGCATCAAAACAAAGACCTCAAGTACAGATTAGTGGGAACAAAACTAAAATTTTTGATGTAACGTATAGTTCACCTCATTCTTGAATTAGAATTCTGAGACCATTACATAGTCTGTTCGAAAT
>APFE030136992.1:317880-330778 GCA_000404065.3 Pinus taeda
TGACAGATTACATGTGTTGAGGATTTGGAACGCTGAAACTATGGCATCAAATTGCATTTTTTGTTTGTATATTTTTATGCTGTGAAGCACACTATAAGTCTTAATAAAGCCTTGGATGAAAAATAAGTAATCCTATATCATGGCTGAAACTCTTCAGTTTTCCTTTTTTGGCCAAAAAGGCCTAGACAATGTGTATATTGATTTCATCGTTGAAATATCAAAGAGAGAGAAAACATATGGAAAAAAAACCACTCATGAAACATGGCTTTGTTGCTAAAAAATGAAAGCATCTTCTATCAGTTGAAAATGTTGGAAACATACGTGTTAATGTTGCTAATAAATTGCATGCATTGCCCGAAAACCAATTTTTCAAGGATAGTCACGCCGAACTGCAATTTTTTTCATGAACCAATGTTGGGAACATACTTGTTGATATTGCTTATAACTTGCATTGCATGATAGCTAATTTTTCATGCATAGTATAGAACTGTATATTTTTCATGAATGACTATTTCAAACTGAGTGTTTTGGCATAAATTTATGTCCTTTTAAATATTCTTCAATATCCTAAATTTAAAATATTTCAAGATGATATTCTTCAACATCCTAAATTTAAAAGAAAACTCAAGATGGAAAGTAATCTTGTAGTTGTTAGCAATACTTTAACTTCAAAAATGGAAAGTGCAGTAACTATAAGAGTTAGGTGCACCAACTCCAAAACTACTTAAGCATCTGAAAATTCCATCAAACACTAAGAAACATATAATAATTTATTAATGTATATAATATATATATTATATAATATTTTACTCCAACAGATTCAGTTGGACTAAAAATGAACACTCTTATTTCCTGGAAAAGGAAATGCCAAATCTTATTCATAATTAATAATTCTAGATTTTAGATAACTTACTTGTTGGGAGACGTCAACGTTAAAACAACATTCACTATCCGTAAGCATTTAGAGGATGGAATTTGTAAAGGTTATTAACATTAATAAAAAATCTCAAAACCGTTAATGCATTTTTATAAATTGCAGAGGTAATCAAGAAAATTACTAAGCAAATGGATAATTCAATGAGAACTCAACCTACAATGACGAGGTACATGTGGAAGCTATTGGGACCATTGTAAGATAGAGGATTTGACTAGAAAATGGAAAGAATTTTTCTATACATTAAATTGACTTTGAAATTTCTCAAAGGACTGCCTTCAAAGTTCATTTATGAAAGAATATTGGCAAAAGGTTTAGCACAAAATGGTCTTCTACACAATTTCATTTGCGTGAGAACATAAAATTTTCTTGTTGCAAGATAAACTAAATGTTATTTTAGCTTAGATGGAAGCTTCTACAAGATTGCAGGGAAAATTTTAGAGTGCAATTTATAGGTTAGTAATGTCTTGGTATTCCAAGATTCAACTACATTTGAAAAATCTCTAGTAGGTAGGCTTGAAGGTCCAGATTGTGAACCAAGGCTCTGATACCATGTGTAAGAGCCCTATCCTAGGGTCTTCTAATAGATCTATTACTGATGAATTTAAATGCAATAAGAGGCAATAGTCTACTTTATTAGAAGACTTTTAAAAAAGTAAAATTTTACCATTTACATTCTAATCCTTATAACATATGTTGAACATTTCATTTTGATAAATTTACATGAGTAATCTATAGAGGAATACCTATACTGGTGGCTGGTGGAGGTGGCTTTAAGTTGCTACTCCTGTTGAATGCTCCTCTTGACTGACCCAACCAGATCTATCTCCTAGCCAACTAGGAAATAATTCCTAGCCGAGGAAAATTCCACAGGTTCCCTAGCCCTCTGAGCCCAAGTCCAACTAGATGTAGTGTGTGTGTCCAAGATGATTGATCCAGACCAAGATGAACAATAATTCCCTTCTCTCAACAACCCAAGAAACCTCAAAAAGTTTATAAGGTCTCCAAAATCACAACAAATCCTAAAATCACAGCCAATCCCAAAATCGAGCAAGACCCCACATGCCCTTTTCTCCCTTCCCCCTTACCTTTTCATACCCTCCCTCTCTTCTCCAATATAAAATGTGATATCAATATAAAATTGGGAAATTAATGGGAGAGGACCATGTATTCTCCAAGTAAGCCTGAAGTAATTTGGGATGTGATATTATATATATATATAATATATATATATATAAATGGAGAGGACTATGTCTTCTCCCAAGTAAATGTGAGAGTTCATTTGGGAATGAGATGTAATTAAATGGAGAGGACTATGTCTTCTCCCAAGTAAATGTCAGAGTACATTTGGGAATGATATGTAATTAAATGGAGAGGACCATGTCTTCTCCCAAGTAAATGTCAGAGTACATTTGGGAATGTGAGATGTAATTAAATGGAGAGGACCATGTCTTCTCCCTAGTAAATGTGAGGGTACATTGGGGAATGTGAGATGAATATATATATATTGATAATTAGCTGGAGAGGACCATGTCTTCTCCCAAGTAAATGTGAGGGTACATTGGGGAATATGAGATGAATATGTGTATTATTTGAAATAATGGAAGGAGATCACATCCTATCTAAGATTCAATTTGGGAAGGCGGGTTGGGAATTTGAATAATAGAAATCATGAGTTTTATATTAGGCCAATATTTCTCAATATTTTCAGATAATGTAAACATTGGTAAGGTTTGCAGGATAAGATTTAAGTGGGGCATTACACATTAAATCATCCATGAATAAGAGTGACTAAATGAGATCGTTGAATATGGCGTCATTAAATTATTCTCATCATGAAACATTGTGTCTTGTTTATCATGCTAACGTAGCTAGATTGTGGGAACCTGGTCACAATTATAATGCGGTTGATTTAGGATATTTCAAGTGCATATACAACTATGAATAATGTAATTATGGCACTGAAAATAATTGCAGCTATTTGCATCCACTTTATGATGCGAGAGAATAATAAGCATTCATTTAAAAGCTAGTGACAACAATTCACTAAGATATCTAGAGCAAAACCAAAAAATGAGATCAATACATCCCAACATACAAGAACATAAAATGTGAATAAAGTGATTTAAGATGCAAGAAATGGAAGCAATGATATAACAAATAATTAAATATAATAAGCCAAAGATTAGGAATAGAGCATTTGTCAACATACATCTTGTTTCATTACCTAATTCTCCACTGTAGGAAAGGTCCTTCTTGAAGATATAGAACCTTCATTTACATCAAAATATGCATGCCAAATCATGAATACATTTATATAGTCTTACATTTTTTAATCTAATGATCTAGAATATAAAACATCAATATGAAAACAATGGTTAGATGGGAAAATGGATAGATTTTAAATGCGTGTAAGGACCAACTCCTGAATTCAAAAACCTAGACTATAGCTATACCCTCATCCAAGGTCATCATGCATAGCTCACTAAAGGTGTATAAAGAGTTTATTAGTCTCTTGGCTAAAGAATTGGAATTTTTTTATTTGTAAGTTAGAGAAATGGAAAAACTATGGAGACAAGTTGCATTCTTGTTCTTTCACTTGGCCATGAAAAATGAATAAATAAAATAGTATCAACCCCTTAGAAAAGTAAAGTTGATAACAAAAACCTCCATGAACAAGCAAAGAATCCAATCAGTTGAGGGACTAAAAAAACATACCACCCATAATGAACCTTTTCAACCAAAGATTATTCCATGTTGGGCCACAAAAAAAAAAAACTTTCGATAGAAATTTCATGTAGCCTACTACTACAAATGAAATTTCAACCCCAACATGCTGGTCCACTTCTAATTTTACGAAAAATTACTTCATATTTAAAGGTATAACCTTATCTTATACCAAACAAAATTAGGAAAATATATATCCTTTGGAGAAATAAGATCATAAGAAAAATTGAACCATACATATTAATGAATCCTATTTTATATATTAATATTAGGATGAACCTATTTTGTCCTTGGAAATAGAGAAAATTCCATACATATTAACAATTCCTTATGCATTACCTGCATTCGAATGAGTTAAGAAAAATTAATGGCACCAGGAGAGCGAGGATATTGTGTTTTTGGAGAAGATATTTTATCCCTTCCTCCCACACCAAGATACTTCTTGTCTATTGCAGCAAAAATGAAAATCCCCAATGGAGATCATTGCATTCAGAAGTACTCCATATTTGTTCGTGTCTTGGCCATAAAATTGGACCCTTTTCCACTATAGTTTTTACATTCCATTTCATTGAGCTACAGTTATAGGTGGGAGTTATGCATAGCTCACTAAAGGTGCATCAAGAGGTTAAAAGTCTATTGGCTATAGAATTGGACTCTTTTTATTTGTAACTTAGTGAAATGGAAAATTTGTGGAGACAAGCTCCATTATTCCTCTTGCACTAGGGCCATGTAAAATAAATGAAGCAAATAGTCTCAACTCCTTGGAGAAGGAAGGTTGAGAATAATAAATAGCATGAACATACAAAGAATTCAATGAGCTGAAGGGCTAAAAAATCATACAACCCATATGGAACCTTCCCATCTGAAGTAGATTCCATGTTGAGAGACAAAAATACGTTTCAATAGAAATTTATTCCAAGTGTTGAGAAATACCATCTTGATCCCATTATATGTGTGGAAATGACATATGAAAGGGAATATTAAAGGATACAGGGATAAGGAGTGAGTGATGAGACATGAGCCTCCACCAACATAGAGTTACAGAGGCCTCCAAATTAAGATCAAGATACAATTTAGGAAAGGCAACTGCAACATTATTTATTGTCAACTAAACTAAACTGATTTTCCTTTAGAGGTTTTTCCAATATATCATCCTTGTGTTCCAAGGTATACCAAAAATTTTAAGGTCAATTTTTGAAATAATAGAATTGAAGTAATGTTTGTATCTTCTTCACGTGCCCTCCCTGTACAAAGAAGGAACACACATTTTTTGGGTATACTTCCCTTGTGCAAATAATCTCTTAAAACTATTCCTCAAATTTGAGTTACTTACTATTATGCAAGGTCTATGTGCACTGAAATGGGCCTCCTCCCTGGAATAAAGGATAGCTAGAAAGGTTTTTTTGTAGAGGATAATTTCACAAAACGAAAGAAAACATGCTCTAAAGGAATTTAGATCCCTTCCAATAAGAGTATCCTTAATAGGGATGCTGCATTTTTTTAAGAGAGGTTTATGTCTCCTTTTCAATGTGCAGTTCAAGCCAAATCTCTTTTATATTTCCTCAAAACTATCTCTCTACAATGGATTGTATCACACAATTCCATTTCCAAAATAGATAGTTGGGGTTTCTTTGTTGGAGCCCACGAACGCACCCTGCCTTGAGGTGGGGTAAGTGGACTTATATTTTTCAATGCTTCCATTATATCAATTTCAAAGAAAATTTGAGATGGGGTTAAAATAACTTCACGAAACTATTCGCTATGAAATTTTCTGTAAAAATTGTTGCAACCAAGTAATTGCAAACTTTCAGGTGTATGGGGATAATCCAGTGGTAATCAATTGGATAAAATGAATGTATGCAATGGATAAATTAGTGTTTAGTATTATATATGATGAGTTATTCTTTTTTTTTTTTTGTTTAATCAAATTTCCTTATCCATGTCTACAGATAACATAACTATGATGTAGAATCTTTAGCAATGTATGGACTCTAGTTTGCAGTTGGTTCATGCATATGAAAGGAATCAAAGGATGGGACAATAGTATCCAAATCCATCCTTACTTTCCTTTGATTGGGGGGGAGTTCCCACGTGTATGTTTTCAACTTCTTGTCAGACATGCTAAGATTTATTTTCTTGTTGTTACAAGGTTGCATGCCTACAAACGCCCTATTTGAGCCTCTTTTAGTTATATTTAGAGAAGAAATTTGCATTTGCATAATTATGATGTAATTCTGGTTTGAATTAAAATTTGTATCTAAAAGAGTTGCTATGTTTGGATTATGTTTGAGGGAGATAAACCCTTAGTTTTGAGATCCACTCAATAAGAACTAAGTGATTAGTCTTTGTTTTTTTTCTTTTTTAGGTGCATCTTGTAGATATAGCATGAAATGTCAATGGCATCTCGAGAATGCATCTCTTCATATTGAATTTAATATACAACTATTTTCTAATGTGATTAGAATAAAATTTAAATAATAAAATGACAATACCCATAGAGAAGGTCTGAATTGTCTCTTAGGAAATGTGAATTTTTACTTTTCTATATGATTTTTTTATTTATGCTAGAGGCCATCCAAAGCTTATTTTGATGATGAGGAACCCAATATAGGCGATCATTTTGATGACATGTAGGTACGTGTTGTGGCATGATTTTTTTTACATTAGAGGCTTGTCGATTTTCGTGTAGATTCATAGCTTATGTAATGCAGTAAAACAAAAGATAAAAGTATACTTCTACTTTCAACCAGTGGAAGCCAATAGATCAGTGAAAATGATAATAAAAAGCAAAAGAAAACCAATGGCACATAAAAAAATAATTTTTATTGGGGAAATCCACTTGTCAAAACCTCACCTATCTATATTGCATTGATTACAAATATGAGTGAAAATATAAAGTTTGTTCTCACTAGAACAATTCCGCACAAGTATGCTCAACTCTCTGCCTCGCAATCCTGCACTTAGGAAATTTATGCTACCTTCCAGGCCCCTATATCATTTTTTAATTCCTCGGATGAATAACCCATGTTTAATTGGCAATTCATTCTTGCATAACTGAGAAATCCAAATCTAGGTCCTTTCTTAATTGCACGCATTACTTGTACAACTCGATAAATCATAATACTGATAGTACAATGTCCCTAAACTATAGTCTCAACTGTGTCTTTCTCAAAGCTGACATGCATGAGTTTTTAATACGTGAATACTAAGTTAGCTAGAGTAGCACCGATGGATGCACTAGTGCACAGACTGACTACTAATCCTCTAGTAGTTCAACAAACAGTTAGAACTAGTTTAACTGCTTATAACTCAGTAAACTGAGTTATCTAATTACAACTCAAATGAACTGATATTGGACCCCTAAACTTTAGGGAGAACATATACGTGACTTCAAAAACACTTGCAACTCAAATTTCCTAAGCTAATTAAGTCAACTAAACTTAATTAACTATTTACAAGTTGCTATGAGAATAGAATTCGATTTTAATTCTCAGTTTAAATTGAAGGACAAATTTGAACTGGAATTTCTTGTTGCGATTTATCAACAAGGCCATATAGAGCCTATTTTTCTAGATAGGGTGCAACAAATGGAGAAATGAGCAAAGGAAAGTGTACATTTTGAATGGATAGGATGAAGTTGAACATTCTAAGCCAATCTAAATTACAATTATTTGATGTATTGGAAGTTCAATTTTTATTGGGTCAATTTTGTCGGTTATATGGATGATATCAATTTAGAATCTTAGTACAAAGAACCCATAGAGCACTAGTACAAAAAGGCTAATTATTTACTAAAAAAATGAATAAAATTTGCATATAAACGATTATTTTTCAATTGGTGGCCAATAGTAGCTAATTCAAAGTATCTTATAACACGACCAACTTTTAGTCATTTTTAACTTAGTCATTAATTGGTAGTCTAAATTTTATCATCTAGCAGTATATTTAGTCATTAATTTGGTCATTATTTTAGTCATTGATTTAGTCATCAATTGCTACAATTAATTGTGAAATATACAACAAAATATATTACTATATGACCACTCAAGAAAACTCATTAATGACCAAATAAATATGATAAAAATGTTTGTTGTGTTATAGGATATTGTAAATTAGCTACTAATAGTCATATATATGCAAATTTTACTCATCTTTTGAAACTAATTAATGACAAAAGAAATATGACAAAATTTTGGTTATGTTATAAGATACTATAAATTAGTTACTGATAGTCATATATATGCAATTTTAGTCATCATTTGAAACCAATTAATGACCAAAGAAATATGACTAAATTTTGGTCGTGTTATAAGATACTATAAATTGTCTACCAATAGTCACATATATGCAAACTAGGCATAATTTGTAATCATAAATATATATTTGCAGTAGTCATTTTTTTTTGTAGTTTCATATACATTATATAAATGACTTATTTAGTAGTTTATATTCATTCCATTTACTTTCATTAATAATTATTATAAAAGAATAATTTAGTCATGTATTCAATTTATTTTTGATCATCATTAATCAATGTAAATTAATAATTTAATAGTTTAAGATTCATTTTATGTGTTCATTATTAATCAACATAATTTAGTATGATTTTTCCACTAAATTAAAAAATATGGCATACAATGTGCATGTTCATATAATGTGAAAATGCAAAGTTACATATGTTAATTACAATACCAAATAATATGAAATGCAACTATAAATAATTTCAACCACAAATTATATTACATAAAATGTCAAGTATTACAATATGAGTTTCCAACTTCATATTGGTTAGGCTGCAATTTACACATGAAATATTGTTTCATCACTTCAAAACATTATGAGTATGTTGCGAAGGCATTGCAAGTGAATTCACCAACTCTAAATACTTGACCATCAGTCTCTATATGTGTGTCTTATGCGGGATATTTGTTTTAGGGGTATGACTACACCGGTTCCCTTCTCTCTCCCTTTTTGCATTTGTCGATACCGTGTTATTATTCTCCTTTCTTCAATTCCTGCTTCTTACTATCAATTCATAGTTCATCTCCTAAAAACAAAAGAAGATACAAGGCATAATATAATACATGAAAGACAATAAATTTTGGAATATAAACTAAAGAAGACTATAAAAATTTTATACGACATATACCTTAACATCAACAACGTTAATGCCATCAACAACCTGGCTTGAAACACCTGAAAATACACATGTTATTACAATATAGTTATAATATGATTGATTATATCCCAAGGGTCAAAATTACAGGGTTTCATCCATGATATTATTTGTTAAGTATCTATGCCAATGAGAGCATGCACAATTATGTACTCATTAATTCAATGTAAAAATACATCATAAGTTGTGGGCAAACTACCTCACAAAATTTATATAACTAGTTTTCCACCATATAACGAACTTGCCAAAACTCATCCTATAAAAGGAAGCATAGTTTTAAAATAGATTGAGATGAGTTCTAAACTTTTCTTGAAAACAAAATTTTAACATTTTCCAAACAATATGGATCAAATACCATTGTCAAGAATGCATACAACAATAAACTCAAAAAGTGTCAATAGATGCACTAAGAGAAGACAAAGACATCAAAAATAAAAAATCTTCAAATATGTAATTAGTTGATACAAATAAAAATTAATATAATGGATCTATCGATGTCATCAAGAATACAAAGTGAAGAATAGAAACATAATTGGTTTTCCAAAAATAAAAAAATCCTAGGAACCCTGTTGGACAATAGAAATGTTCTTCTCATCATTATGCATGCCTTTCAAATATAAATTTATAACAGGTTTGAGAAATCCTCAACCTACAGGTAATAATTATGCTTAAAGGTTCACTATGCCCACATTATTCAAATGCAAGATTAAGATTGTTATGCTTAAGGGTTTTCTAAGCCTCCACTATTGAAATATGTGATTAACATTATTATGCTTAATGTTTGAATAAGCCTCCACTATGTAGCCATCACAGTAAGATTGGATGAATCACTTTAATTCAATTAATAGTAAAGTTCATAACATTATTTTTAGTCAAGCCAGGGTCAAAGGTCTATGAAATAAATATTTAAGATAACTTACACATAAAAGGTATGTCAACACAGTTTGGGGAACTGGAATCACTAAAATAAAGGACATTTTTGTGCGACTCAACTCAGAATAATTTGATGTTTCTTTTGGGTACTTGTAATGACATACAAGAATTTGATAGATGAAACTAAAATATATAACACTTAGTTGTTTTAAATACTTGAACAACCTGTATTCGGCCATAGACTACAATGTTGACATTATTTCTTTTAAAATACTTGAGCAAGTTGAATTGGTGGCTTTAACCGAAATAGATGGGATAGTATGAATCAAAACTATTCCTTGTATCCACATGTGATGCTATTTTTTTCTCATCTAAACAAGGAATCAATATAAATTTTCAAGAACCAACATTCAAATTTTTTCTATGTTAAGTGACAAGCAGTTCTTATCCTCATAAGTTTGCCTAAGTCTTAATACACTGCTAATTCCAAAGAATGAACTTATCATTTCACTAGTAATTAGCAACACTAGATGGTCAAAAAATTTTCAACAGTAACCCAAGGATATACAAGAACACTGCAAAACATGTATTTTTTACTGACATCCATGTGCCAATTTCAATGAATGACTGCATTCAAATCTTCAAATTTTCATAGTTATACATCCTTGCATGGATTGAGCATCAAACAAGAGTGATTTGGTTGAATAATAAAATTTGATTTGATTTTTCTTATTCAACTATACCAACAATAATTTTAGATTATGCATAAGTATACACAATTCTAGTCAATAGTGCAAGGAGTATTTTTGTAGTGCAATGACAATATTTTGATCTATTGAGGAAGAATATTCATCATATATCAAAATTTTCTCAAAATTAAATTAGAAACTACAAGACATGGTTGGAAAGGATGTTTATACAATCTCGGTATATAGTAGTTGCATGCGCCCTGAAGGGATTGTATATTACAAATATTTTAGCGAAGTTTAAAATCAAAGTATATCCACTTCAAGGATTGCACTTTTACCTTGACACAACGTGCAAAATGAGATAAATGCTTCCTCCAAATTGATACCAATTAAAATCCCCATATATCCTTCCTTAATAAGAGCACAATCTCAACTTTTTGGTCTATGTTTGGTTTCCAAATTATAGCAATCCCCATAACTTGACCAATGCTTTAAATCTCATAATCAACTTTGGGTCAAACTTTACTTAGATGAGAGTTAGTTGATGGTTCTGCTTATAAAGCATTTCACTAAAAATTTCCGTAAAATATGAAAATTTTAATCAATAAAGAAACATACACACACACACATCAATCATTCAATGTAAATTCAAATCATTACAGACAAAATATGTAAACTTTTTTCATGTGTCTACAATTTATGGGTTAATATAACAAAATGGAACCAAGGACAGTGCATATCGAAAACAAAATACATAAACAATGAGGCTCTAGATGGCCTATAGAGTGCAAGAAAAAACATGCCACTCATATATATGGCACGTAAGGGCGAATATAGAAAAATTACATCGTGGAATACAAATCTGAAATAATATACATAAACAGTGATGCTCTAAGTGTCCGCTAGAATCCAAAACACAACATGTTACAAGCTGCTACATAACAATGTTTTAGGGTTTCAGGGGGCTTAGGGATTTCGTGGTTTTTTAAAAATTATTTCATCCTCTGGATTTTTTTGAAGCCACACCTATACTGTTTTGGTGTAGAACCTGAACTAGTTAATCTAACAAGATTGGTTTCCAAACTAGTTGTTTCAATGTGGGAAAGGTCATCAAGCCAGTCCAAGGGATAGTTTAAATGGTTCTACTATAAAATGGATACCAAATTACATGATATCAAAATCCTTTTATGTGATTTGCCAAATTCGAATCCAAACCAACAAAAAAACTTAATGTGGTTTGTCCCAAATGTCCATATACTAACCATATACACACAAAAATGTCTACTCACAAAGACTTCAGTATGCAAGGCATTATGCCACAGTACTAGTAAATTCCAAGTGAAATAGAAAAACCATAACTTAACTAAAAGTTCATGAGCTTGCCAAGGGTGCCACGGTGTACGCACTCTCATGATGGATGCAAAGGAGAAGGAGATGGAGGCACTAAAAAGCACAAGAAAGTGAGTGGGAGCACATTGCCTAATAAGATAAAAAAGTTGATCTACAAATCAAGAGTTGACGAAATTCAATCCAACACCTCTCTAAAGAAATCTTCCACACATACCATAGTATATGCATTGGAATGCTAAGTAATCTATTTTTTTGGTTAGATAAACGAGAAAGAGGAAGGGTTTTCCTAAGTGTGAAGACAAGTATGAGTCAGTGGCCTGTGTTCACACCTAAAAGGCCTCCAGGTTCAAAAATGATTTAGGTATAATAAAAGGAAATATATTTGGAATCTAGGATTCAATCAACAGTAGAATGTTCCTTCATTGGTAGAATAAGGAAATATTAAGTTCATAGATTGTAGGAAGAAGCCATTGTCATCCTCCTAGAAAACATAATAGATAGTTTTTATGGATTGAGGCCATTATTTTGATGTAAAGAGGAAACATGATGTACTTTGAATCTTTATGAATGGACCAATTTGTTAATTAAAATGAACTGGGAGATGCATCCCATATGAGTGAACTTTGTAATCAATTAGCTGAGTATTGCCTATGTCATTTTAGTTATTTTAAAGTTGAGTCATTAAATGAGGATTTTAAACATGAACCTTTAGTACTAATTTCAGATCAATGAGTAAGAGGCTGACAAGTCCCAACATGTTCAAATTATTCCATGTAAAATTTTGAGCATCTTCAAAATTCTTACCCTAATCATTTTAATCATGGTTGAGTAAGTGAAATCTAAAGTTTAAAACCAAATGAGAAGGAACTCAATTTACCAGGGTAAAAACCTGAAATCAAAGTCATATTTAAAAGTGGGAAAAAGGCTTTTATCGTGTCCATAAACAAAATCAGAGGGCCTTAGGAAAACTGTTGTTGCTCAATTTGGAACAAGGAAAAGCACTATACTAGAAAAAGATTGTTTTTGTATCATTGCTTGTTGAAGACGGAATTGGCCTTCACCTTTTTTTGTTTTCTCCAAGGCTCATTAGATGAATAAAACACTGGGTGATGCCATCTCATGCTATTTTATTTTTCTGACCTTTAGATT
>APFE030136994.1:0-12963 GCA_000404065.3 Pinus taeda
AGAATTCTCCACCATTATCTATCCTCAGCACCTTTATCTTCTTCTCTGTCTGATTTTCCACCAGAGCCTTAAATTCTTTAAACCTATCAAAGACTTCACATTTCTTCTTAAGGAATATATCCATGTATTCCTTGAGAAGTCATCTATAATTGATACATAGTACACAGACTTACCCAGTGATGGAACCTTCACAGGTCCAAACACATCACTGTGCACAAGCTCTAATATATGTTTCGTCCTCTTACCACCAGAGGGGGAACTCACCTGATTTTGCTTCCCATATACACAATTTTCACAGAAATCAAAATCCAGAGAGCTATTACTCATACCTTCTACCATACCTTTACCATGAAGTATTCGAACTCTCCAATATGTCCAAGCCTTTGATGCCACAACATGGTCTTCTCTCCAGAGACCACTAGATTTTCTACTCCATTTTTAGGAACCATAGAACTATTGCACCCGTCAACAACAGTGCTACCTTGCAGCTTGTATAGAGTTCCAATCCGAACTCCCCTCATCAATGCCAGTGCTCCTTGAACCATCTTGCAGGTATCCTCCTCGAACACTGTCTTTACGCCTGCATCATCCAACTTGCTTACAGAAATTAGATTTCTGGCCAATGCAGGAATATGCAAAACACCCGGAAGGGTTTTAACCCTTCCACCTTGCAACTTCAACTTTACTTTTCCGCGACCAATGATTCTAGCCTTCCTATCATCTCCTAAGAAGACATCACCACCATCGTATTTCTCATACTCGCAGAACCACTCTCTATGGGGAGTGAAGTGAAAGGATGCAACTGAGTCAATCAACCATGCCTCATGATCTACATGTGTACTTGAAGAAGCCAAGTACACATCCCCACCTTCATCTGAGGTGGTTTTCGCCTCTGCAAAAGGAGCATCGTCAAAACCCTTTCCTTTATCAGGAGCTTTAGATTTACACTCCCTTTTTAAGTGCCCTTCCTTTCCGCATTTCCAGCACACCACCTTTGTAGGTTTTCCTGGAGATTTAGATCTCCCTCTAGATTTAGATCTCCCACTCGATGACTTATTTTTGTTTCTGTTCTGGGACCGTCCCTGTACAGACAAGGCATCTAGTTTGTCCATATATTTTCCTTCTCACTCCCCCCGTCAGCAAGGCTTGAGACTATTTCATTCAACTGCAAAGCAGTTGATTGCTACCTATTGCATAAACCAGACTATCCACATCTGGTAGAACACAACAAGATTTGATGCACTTACTTCATCTTAAATTATATCAACAGATAATAACTGGACTTACCACAGTATTAAATGCATTCATTGCTTGTCACCGAGTCTCCATTCTTTCATCCTCAGGTTATACAGCTTTTTCCGCAGGAACAGTTTATTTACCAGAGACTTAGATTGGTACAAAGTCCCTAACTGTCCCATAAAGCCTTCGCCGTAGCTTCCCCTGATACATTCAACAATACTGAATCTGAGACACACAATCGTATTGTGCTCTTTGCCTTCCGATCCAACTTCTTCCGTTCTTCATCGGTCACTCCCGTTGGTTTAGTACCCGGATCTACCGCGATCCACTGATCTTTATCCACCAACAGATCCTCCATCTTGAGTTTCCACAACTCAAAACTCTGACCATTGAACTTCTCAATCTCTATCTTTCCGCTGCTCGCTATCTTCTTTCACCACCAGAATCGATCTCGTAGATCTCCCACTGAACAGGGTCTACCACAGGCCCGAGCGAAACCCCTCGCAACAAAGGCGTCTCCTTGAAGCCAAAACAGCTCTGATACCAAATGTAGGTTACCCCATACAGAAATTACCTGCATATGAATTCTAAATCACAAAAAAATAAACAATGCGAGAGCATAACACATAAAAAAACACATATGCACAGAGATTTTCCCCTGGATCCCAAAACCGGGACTACCAGCTTGATTTTTCATTATATTCCTTTCAATGTTACAATACATATTTATACATGCCGAAGCATCCATACCATGGACCGAAAAACCATCGCGTCCAAAACCATGGACCGAAAACCATCGCGTCCAAAAAACATGTGTGAAAATCATGCACAAAACCATAGGTGGGTTCGCCCAACCTAACATAGGGTCCAAAAAAAAATTTCTCGGGGCACTGCCCCGAACCCCGTAGAGGGGGGCTACCCGCCCCCCCCTCTAACCCCCCGGTTCACTACGTAGGTTAGTCGTGGAAAGAATATAACACAACCCAACAAATGAGTCCTCCAAGGTGCGGGAGAAGGGGTAATAGGGATGGTGACAAATTGCTATGTAACAATGCCCAAGGCTGTATCAAAGCATAATAACTACATGAGTGTTGAATGATGCTATAACAAACCTCTAGAAACTAGCCAAAGGAAGAAGGATGCCACTTCAAGTGAGGAAGTGGATTCTACAATTTATCAACAGTTAGTGGGTTCACTAATGTATCTTGTGAACACGCGACCATTTATGTGCTATGCAGTAATGATCCAAGCTAGGGTTAAGCCAACCAATTTATTTTGGAAGGCATCTAAGCATGTTTTATAGTACCTCAAAACCACTACCCAGTTTGGAATATGGTATAAAAGAACCAAGGGAGTGAAGTTATGAGGTTTCACAAAGAAGATTGGGCAAGGAGTCCATCCGATCGAAAGAGTACATCAAGTGGAATTTTCATTGTTGGGTCCGCAACGGTTTCTTGGTACATCAGGAATAAAAGATATGTCACGCTCAGCTCGGTAGAAGCAGAATACATGACTGCAAGTCAAGCAACATGTGAGGCGATCTAGATGAGAAATATACTTTTAGGACTATTTGGTCAGATGATGGATTCAACTGTGATCTATTGTGATAATCATAGTTGCATCAAGCTCTCTGAGAATCATATATTTCATGATCGATCTAAGCATATAGATATCTAGTATCACCATTTGCAGGACTCTGTGCAGAGGTTGATAATGTTGCTACAATACATTTCGACAGAGGAACAAGATACTGACATTTTGACAAAGGCCTTGTCAAGAGGGTAGTTCGAGTTCCATAGGTGTAGGATAGGGTTAGTTGATAATCCCATTCTTGCTGAGAGGGAGTGTTAAAAAATGCAACAATAAATTCTCAATTTGGTTTTTGCCTTGATTAAATTGAGAAAATTCGAATTTCCACATTAGAAAACAACTTAGATGCAATTACCTTGTGTGACATGGCTTGTGTCACCTAGTTCACTCATTAAATTCCAGTTGGAGGAGTTAGAGTTTAGTTAAGCATGTGTAATTGCTAATTTGTAGCTATCAATGTCAGTTATTTCAAGTTGTTTTTAGTTAAACTAGTTCCAACTGTTGGAGGAACTAGTGGAAGGTCAGTTGTGCAGTAAGACTTTAGCCTAACTCAATCATCATCCATCTAACTAATCAATCAACAAAAAATATTTAGTGTATGTAAATAATTCGAGTTCCCTAACTGTGGTGGAGATTCCAAGGCAGTGTAACATTAGTTCTAGACTAGTCTTGAGTGTATAGGGGTTGCATGCAGTCAGATGATCAACCTCGGGAATTGCGTAATCAATTTGAGGAATTTCCTAAATAATAGGGGCCTAATTTCTCAAGGAAATAGGGGCTCAAGCAGAGGCATAAATTGACTAAGTTTGGGTTTGAGCTTCTCAGTGAGTAGAGAGATAGGTTATTCACTTGCATGTTGGGTTCAGTTGAGCAAAGAAATTGCAATACATCTCTATTCATCAAATAAATGCAAGTAGACATAGGGTTTTTTAGCAGATTTCTTTCCCTTGGAAAACTATTGTGTGCATGTGCGTTATTTCTCATTGCATGTTGTTGATTGATGTTCAAAATTGTGAATTAAATTCCACAGAGCAGTAGAGTAGGTTTGTGTCCTGTGATTTTGATTAAAACTTCAAGAGAAGTTGCAAATTTACACCATAATTTCTACATTTTACTCAAATTTTGAGTGGAAGAACTCAATGGACGCATAATTTAATTCCCTATCCAAGGATTACCCATGTTGCATACTTTCAATAGACCTTGCTACACAAAAAATGAAGAATACATGAGAAAATGTGACTGCAACCACGTTTTTCATGTATTTCTCATTTTCATGTAGTAGGGTTCGTCAAAATATGCAACATGTGATTTCCTTCGATGAGGAATTAAATTATGCATCTAATGTGTGCTCCTACTCGAAATTGAGTAAAAGCATAGGGAGATAAGTTGAAGATATGAGTTGAAAATTTGGTTTTTATTTTTATTTTTATTTTTTAATTACTTTTTTACTCCAAAAATGGTGAATCATCTCCCATGTTTGGCATCGTCATCTTGAATTTTATTGGTTCTTATAAAGTTGATTTTGGTTGTACATTTTTGTTTTGAGGCCCTTTTTTTACCTCAAAATTTCTCTAATGAACATTCATTAGTTAGGTCCCAATGGTAATTCTCACATGTAAGAGAGGCTAGGTGTTGTCCTTGAAACTATAATCTATAAAAAGAAATGGAGATGATATGTTTGATGGGAGACCAGACGATAGTTAATGCAATTGTTGTGCCATGCCAATGCAGAACTTTAGGGGATGTTGCATAATAGCTTAGCTCCATTTTTCCAAGCTCGCGTATGGAAATTATAGTGCCCTTCTTGGCCATTATGTCTGCCTTTGCATTATTTTCTTGATTTACATGAAAAAATGAGATCTTGTCTTTTAAATTTTCCATCTTAGTTGCACCAACTATCACTATAGCAAACCTTTGATTTATAGATGATTTTTCTCAAACGTCGCCTTGATGATTACTATGGAAAATCCTAAGACAATTAACAATTTTAACCTTGAATTATTTTTCCAACAAGACTACTCTCAAGAGTGTGTATGCTTTTGCTTTTGATGCCAATCCAAGTCCCCATGCATAGGATGCATCTTTTATTCCTCTGATCTTAAATAATATCCCCTTGTACCTACCACCCCAATTGAAAAATTATTGTTATATATAGGAAATAACTTCATTACTTGAAATTTTGTGAGGTAAAAGTTCCTCATAATTTTTTTGTCAAAATTCCCAACATAATATCTGATCTCAAATGTCTTAAAAACATCTAGTTATAAGCTTTCTTTTTTAGAGCTATAAACATTAGAAATATGAAAACATCAATTCTACCTTGTATGCATCCTAGAAAGTAAATATAAAAGAAAAATGAATTCATTTGGTAGATGAATTGTTTCCCTATGTTCCATTAATCCAATGGGTAATTCCAACAAAAGCATAAACAAAGTGTATTAAAAATGGAAAAAAAAAAAAACATAAATAATTATGTTGTAATAGTTCATAAGCATCACACAATGCATTAATTAAGGTACTTAAAGAACAATAACTTCAACTCAGGAGTGATTAATAATCATAGCTAACCATTTCTAGGAACTTAAAGTTGTTCAAAAGCACTTTTCTTGAGTGGCTTTTCCATATTCTAATGCTAATAGCCTTGAACTAAGTTTGTATTCTTGTGGTATATCTGCATGATTTTTATCACTTCACTTCCAAATTTGATCTTGCATAAACTCACAAGTAATTCCATAGTTGTCTCTATGCAGCTTAATTGAAAAGTTAGACCATAAATTTAAAATATTTATATAGTAAACATTGAGTCACCCATGAAGTGTAGACTAGTTGGTTTTTGTGAAATTAATCCCCGTTAGATCACTATTTCAAATATCATGAGAAGAGGTTGTGAATGGAACCACTCATTAGGGTTAAAAAAGATAAAAAATAAATCATAATAAACAATGTTCTAGCTTTAAAAGTTTAGGCAACATGGTGGGTAGTCCTGGTTTAAAAATAAAAATTGAAAATAAAGAAACGCTATCAAAGCCAACTAGACCTAAGTGAGTCTAGCAACATCTGGTCCATGAGAAAATTCTTCATACTTGTTAACACGTAAGATACTTCGATGATTTTCAATAATATCCTTTCTCATTCTCCCTGGGATGGACCATCTTTTCTCAACTTCGACAATTTTGAGTTGGGAGAATATATTAGCATTATCGAATGTGAAATTTGCTCTCCTTGCCATTTTATTTTATGACTATGTCCATTATCCTTGGCATTTTGTTGAGTTGGCTTTAATTACACTCATAGGAATCCTAAATAGGAATCCTACTATTGGAAATTGGGTACCATATGATAATCCTAGGTTATCTTTGTGCAATTAAAAATGTTTGATACTTAATATGCTTTCATTTAGTATATCAAAGTACCTAATTAAATGAGTTAACCTCCTTACACTTATCAATCAATCAAAGGATCCAATTAAATGAGTTAACATGCTTACACTTAATAATCAATCATTCATCCTTAATATTCTTATGGATTAGCATTTCAGGTTCTTTCTTCTCATGCACTTAAAATGCTTTATATTTATATTTATTTATTTTTGCATGGCTGGTTTTTTATAACAAAAACCTTACATGGGAAAATCTTCGCAAATGCTCATGGCACGGAGCCAGCAGATGCCCTCTGTGTGGAAATGATGAAGAAACTAATCTACACCTGTTCATCAAATGTTCATCCTCTCTCCGAATCTAGTATGATCTGGCCCACAATTTTGGCTTTCATCTAACAGACTTTGATTCTATTCATGCAGCTATATCGTGGTGGAGCAAACAAAAGGGTAATAGACGCTTCCTCATTCTGCTATATTTATGGATCGTCTGGAAATGGCGGAATGATATCATCTTCAATGATCATCATTTGCCAAATACTATCATCACTGATAGTATCACAACCCTATGGCACTCTATATATGGATCCGAATGAAGACTGTCCTTATGCCTTCATGCATTTGAACATCTCTACCTTTTCCCACATTTTATATATCTGAATGTCTTATACGCATATTTTGATTCATATGTCTATCTGAATATATGATATATTCACTCGCAACTCATATATGTACATATGCTTTTTCAGCATCTGAACTATATTTTCTCAATATAATATTATGCTTTTTTTCTTCTGAAAAAAAAATATATATATATAATTAATGCTTTTTTCCAATATATCGAAATATCTAATTAAATGAGTCCATCAAAGGACCTTATTGAATGATCTAACCTCATTACACTTATTAATCGTTTTTCAATCTTATTGAATGAGCTAACCTCCTTACACTTTAATCAAGTTATATCATTTGTCATTAATATAATGGATTAGCATTTAATTCAACCATGTAGTGGACTAGACCTTCACTTAGCCACGTAGTGGATTAGATTGGAAGATGGAGTTAAACCCCTTTATGCATCGTGATGGTGGGAAGGATGGGGTTCATTTTAAACATAGGCTTCCACTAATCCCTTGCACTATCATTGGCAATGGTATTATATCTTTACTTAGAGATAATGGGAAATATGGTCATGGTATTATATCTTTACTTAGTGATAATGGGAAATATGGTCATTTATGGTAGTGGGAAGGATGAGCATTTACATGAGTGGCATTTAAGAATTCCACCAAATTAAACATTATCCATTTAAATCTATGGGTGATTACAATGTGAGGTTTGCTCTTAAATATTAACTACATTGTGAGGTTTGGTTTAATAGATTTTGTAACATTCTAGCATTATTAGGATTTAGACACTGTAATAATATTAGCTATGTAAAAAGAAATACACTATAATAATATTAACAATGTAAAAATTAAAAGAAATATTTCTTAGAAATATATTGTAATAATATTAACAATGTTAAAAGAAATAATTAATACTTCTTAGATTGTGTAACAACTTTAGTGGATAACCCCATAACCTGGGAAGGTAAGAAAATCAATGTTTCATATGGATTGAAAAATGAATGCTTTTTTGTTATTTAAATGTTTGAATAATTTGTGTTGAAAGTATTAGGGAAAACTTTATAGCTTGGGAAGTAAGATAATCAATGTTTCATATGCATCCAAAAATTAATACTTTCTATAATTTAAATGTTTAAATAGTTTGTGTTGTTGAATTTCCATATAAAATTTTCTTAGATTACTATATTTATCTTTAAGCTTGACATAGTTATATGATTAAGAAACCCTTGTTAAATTCTTGAAATGTATTTGCACTCTCAATTTCTTTGGTAACCTAAATTAGTATTAATACTGCTGGTGAAAAACTTCAAAAAAAATTGGAAAATAGAAACAAGTTTTAAATTTGTAAGAAATGAATATGCCATATATTTCATAGTTAACCTTTTAAACAAAATTACAAGACTTATCTAACACATTTTTAAAATAAATGATAGAATTTGATTGAATGGAAAAATAATTAACTACGACAAATTTACAAATTCCTAATATAATGGTGTAGTCTAATTTATAGCTAAAATAATTTTTTTCACCAAAATACTACTATACAATTTCAAGCAAGATTGTGATCTTTAATGGATTAAAATACATTTTTGAATGCATAAATAGATTCAACACCCTGAAACACTCCAATTCTATAAATTAAATAACTTAAACTCAACTTAAATTAACTAAAAACAAACTTTAAAAAAGCCATGTGTAAAACACATATATTATAATTAAATTATAACATTTAAAATGGTTATAAGAAGATCACAGAAGCCTCAATTCTACCAACATTTAAAATACAAAATCTATTAATTAAACTACATTTATTATAATTAAATACTAACATTCAAAATACAAAAAAAAATAAAATGTTAAGCCTTGCATCCAGGGTTGGAATTTCAAAAAAGGCAGCTCGTCAAATTGAGTTTCCACACTGTTTTCACAGTTTCAAATCTTTGATGGATTTGTAATTTTTTAAACTGTGTTTGAAAAGCAAATCACCCTATAACAAGCAATTTGAACAATTTACCCGTCAAATTCCAAACAGTGCAGTTGCATCCATCACACCGTGTCCTCAGAAAGAACGGGTTCCTTTCACATTCGTAGATCTAAAATTGGCCCACTTTTCTTCTTGTTAACTTAGTTCTTCTAAATTCCACCCATTTCTTCAAATGTCGGAATTTAAAGATTATAATGATATCCGAATTTCTACTTCGCTGCATATTGTATCTAATGATATTTTAATGAAGCCCAGCTTTGACTTATAACACGTGGAATTTATAGTTTGTAAAGTGATCACATTCAACTCGTGTTAATTATGGTTGGATTATCACATTTAACACGTGTTGATAATGGAAAACATGTGGACTTTATAATTTAACTTGTAGAGTCGTCACATTTAACACGTGTTAATAAAGATCTGGCATTATTGAGGTCTTGAACGCGTTTTAGCTTGCAATTTTACCATGTGCGTTATTTATTTTATTTTTTCCTACGAAATATCAGCATTATCCTTATGTTTCCTTATCGCCCATTTTGGTCCACACTTTATCACATATCCACATTTTTTTAATATATAGTTATGATACTGTACACAAGTTTGAATGTTTTATTTTTAAGGTAATTAGAATTAATTATATAATGAAATCATAAGTTTCTCCTTTGACTTTTACTTTAGAATACTCAAATAAAATAAGTAATTTTTAAAAAATTTAATTATGTAATTGTTAATGAAGTTCTACCTTTTTCCTTTAACTTGTATTTTTAAAATAGAAACCTAAAATATAGGTTTTTCCTTTAACTTGTATTTTTAAAATAGAAACCTAAAATATAGGTTATTACTTTGGATTCATGATTATTTGCTATATACATTATTGATAATTGAATTTAGTTTGTGTTTTTTTTGTTTTTTGTTTTTATTTTTATTTTTTTTATTTGGTTTATGGATGTGGAGATGGAGGTTGGTGTCATAATTAATTATTTGTCATATACATTATTAATATAAATGAATTTAGTTTTTTTTGTTTTATTTGAATTTGGTCTATGGATATGGAGATTGTGGTTAGTGTGGATCACTTTAACCACCAATCGAGTGCTTAGAGAATTGAACCCATAACTTTTCAATAGCAAAGGTGTTTTAACTATGTGGACTCGACCAATTAAGTTAATCTTCCAAAGTTAAATATAATTATAATTGCAACATGAATGGACTTGTATTTATTCACAATGTGTATAATTATTACTGGCACAATCACATTAGTAAATATGGTTGATATAAGCCATAAGACTCCATTTTCCATCATTTATATACCAATATAACTTTATTAATAATAGTATTAATATTAATATATTTATATTAAAAACATTAATTATATATTATAATATTAATAGCTCTATTAATAATTTCATATTAATATTAAAATCCAATATTTAATAATATTAATATTTAAATTTAATGTTGTGGAGTTTTAGTAGAGTCTTGTGTTCATACTTGAGTGGCTGCTAAGCACCACATTTCATAAATAATATTTTAATAAATTATTGGGATAATCATGTTTCACAAATGATTTTTTAGTAAATCAAAGAAGAACAAATTTAAGAAATTAAAAAAATGTTGGTAAACTTGTCCATTGATTGTTTGGATTACAATCCTAATCATTCATTTTATTGAAAATATAAATTCATGAAGCCCAATTTCAATATAGACCATTTCTTTAGTATAATTATCATTGAATATCTATAACCATTATTACCATTTTGAAATTATTATCCTCTTTTAATATAAAAAGATAAAATTTCAAACTTTTATTATATAGTATCTAAAAATTAAATGAAATCATTTTAACTCGGTGCATTGACTCCTCGTTGGACTTTCCTGAGCCCATTAGTGACATGTCAGGATTATTTTTGAAAATTTTAGGTTATAATCGTCAAATTTCAAATTTTTTATTTTTTTAATTTTTTATCATATTTCCTAAAAAAAAATGCCAAACTCCTTTGGGCCCAGGGTTATATTTTTTCCAAACACTCCAACCAACCGTTCCAAATCTGAAGAATTATATTTGCTTCAAATACATTCAGAAAATGCAAATACATTGAGAAAACAAAAACATGGTTATGGGTTTTAAGTCATTTAAAAAAAATTATTTTGTGCCTCATATAGAAATAATGTGATATTTTATGGATAAAATGAAAAATATGACTGAATATTTATTGGGGTTGATTATTGATTAATTTCTAATTTATTTAAAAGGTGTATTAAAAAATTTTATAAAAAAATTTCTATCAACATTTAATACAAATCGTAGATTTTAGTATGTATATTTTAACAGTCAGTAAATTGTTGTTGACAATTTTTAGGGTGAACTCTTCACCCATTTTCAGGGACTCAAAACTTATCGATAATGAGTAGAGTGATGAACATCTATAAATAAAAGATGGTGATGAAATATAGTTGTTATAGAAGAAAAATAGTAACAAATAAAAAGATACCGGATTAAAATAAAATAATTAATTAGATAAAGAAAATTAATAATATAATGAATCATTTAATAAAATCAATTAAAGGAAAGCAAAACATTTAAAATTAGAATTATTTTTTTTAAATATAAAAGAAATTCGTCAAGATGAAATTAAGGAAGCTTTTTAAAAATATGAATAATGGATTATAATAATTATTGAAAATTAATAATGGAATTAATAAGAGTGAGTAGAATTCTGATGGGGTATAAAATTTAGATTAAAAAAATAAAAATTGATTTTAGATTTTGGAAATTTAGATTAATAAAGATTTTATAATAAGTCGGAAAAGAATTATCTGATGACCTGTTACATTTAAAAGGAGATAACAATTTATTAGTAAAGAATTATTAAAGAAATTTTTGGTAAAACGAATTAATTGAAAAAATCGAAAATAGTAATTTGAATTTTAATGATTATTTGAAATGTTATAGTAAATAAGCTTTTGATAAATTAGATTAATAATGAGGTTTAAAATAATAGTTTTTTTTTTTACTAATAAGGGAAGGAAATTAATAAAATAACTTAATAAAATTAAATTAATATTTATTATTGAATTAAAATATATATATATGCCTAGTCTAACTCATAGAGGAAATGGCATTTTTCACGACCATTTTTCCGGTTAATTTTAATAAATTTTAATAGAGATTTTTGTTTAATCTGCATACTTCAAGTGCCTCAGGGGTTTTTCTTGGTGCTGAATACATTTATGCATTCAAAACAAAAATGTTATTTCGTTATAAGTTAGACTATATGTTACACAAAAATATCGTCACCTTGATTATTTGCAGTCGGTGTAGGCCTATCATTACCTATACCAGCTTCCTAAGCAAGTCTTAAACCTCAGCTCTTCAAAACAAGCTTGAAAAATGAGAGAAAGACATCAAAAAAGCAATGTAACTCTGGTTCCTCACTTTCTCTTACTTTTCCCTGTGGGCCCGCACCTTTGGTTCAAGTTATCTACGTACTTATACGCTCTGTATGTAAAGGGGAGGGTGCGTACCCCTGTAAAAGTCAAAAGGCGCAATCTTTATCTTAAAAAACTCATCTTGGGTTAATTCTAGAGTTTTCTAGAAGCATTTGTTACGTGGATTGTTCGCTCCAAGTGTTTCATGCATCCCATGAGAGGAGGAACTAATCCCTTGTTGAGAGGAGCTATCCCTTTGAAGGAGGACTCTATCCCTTTGAAGGAGGAGCTGGTAACTGATCTCCATTGCACTATAAATTGAGGCATTGGATCAGTGGCCAGGGAGGTTAGAAGCTGAACTTTTGAGGGTAAATGCTAGTGAAATCAAGACTTCCTATTTGAGCTTAAGAGGAGAGATCACATACCTTTTTTGGCCCCATTAGGGAGTGAGTGAAGCTTGTCAAAGTAGAGGAGACTTCTTGTTGGACCCTGGAAGGAGCTTGTACAGCGTCAAGGCAAAGGTTGTAAGGTTCTTTCTTTTTGAATTAATACAATCAAGCTCATTTTTCTCAACAAGTATCTTATGCTATTTGTTTCATGGACTCCTTGACTTTCATGTTAAATATGTTTTATAATATTGGACATTCAGGTGCTATTTAATTGTTTGCCTTGTTTGTGCTTGCAGGTTTGCGACGAAGGAACTTACTTGGATCAAA
>APFE030136995.1:6950-18807 GCA_000404065.3 Pinus taeda
TTCCTGGAACTCTTCCAAAACTGGCAAGAAGCTGGAGTCTTCTGCTAGAGGAAGTGATCCTATTGTTTTAAAGAGGGAAACCTTCAACCATAAGAGGGAGGTCTCACCCCGCATAAAAAGGTAAAACTTCAACCTGAAAAGGGAAGTCTCAACCTGTGATGGTTTAAGGATGACCAACAACTCTGGAATGCTTAATGCAATTCCTGGAACTCTTCCAATACTGGCAAGAAGCTGGAGTCTTCTGCTAGAGGAAGTGTTCTCAATTTTGTTCCCGGAACTTTTCCAAAGCTGGCAAGAAGCTGAAGTCTTCTGCTAGAGGAAGTGTTCCAGATTGCCAACTGAAGGCATGTTCAGGCATCTTTGTCTCTGGCTACAACTCTGAAACTGATGTGGTAGGTTGTGGCTCAGGCTCGCTTGATGTGGCTTTGAAGCTTGTAGATGACCATCATTTCCCCCCTGTCAGATACAAGATGAGAAGATGGAGAAAACTCAACTGCAAGATTGTTCAATATTCTGGAACAAGTTCTAATATGTGTTTGGAATATCTTCTTGTTGTTGATGCCCATTGCCAAGAAGCGATCCATCCAAGATGAATCTTTATTCTTGCAGGACGTTTGTTGCTGAAGCATCTGTGTGAAGAATGGCTGGTTTTATGGCAGTGCTTACATGGATGAAGATCAAAACATTGATCTTTCAAATGGCCAACTCGATCACAGTGTTGGCATTTCACGATCTGTTGTTGTTGCTGTTGTGGAAGAGGAGCAGAGTCTGGAACAGCTGGAGCTAAACTGTCATGAGGAGCAGGTGAACTGTCATAAATGAATCTAGCACTCTGAAACTGAATGGGCTTGGCATAGTCTGGAATATGAAAGGACAAGTCCTTTTCATATCCAAGACCGGTTATGTGCTTGTTGTGGACAAGCTGTTCCCAAGGTCTGATGATGGGCTTGGGAAATGCAGACTGAGTTTCTACATCTGCATATGCAACTGCTGCTATATTTGAATGAACAGGAACATTATTGACTTGCTGTTTATGGGAGTCTGTTTCAATCTTCTGAACAGAAACAGGTTCAGAAAGATGACTCCATTGTTGTAGTTCTTCTTGCTGCAGCTTTGTCTCAAGCTGCAAAAACTCAATATTCTCATGTGCAGTTTTCATAGAGGTTTGGATGTCAAAAAGAGTGCCTTTGTTGACCTTCACAGTGTCTTCAACAGTAGATAACATTAATGTGCTCAATATCTCTAAACAATAATTAATTCTGGCCATTTTCTCCAATATTAAACTTATACTGGGCACAAGTTAACACAGTTACAACAACAAATTCCAACAAACCTCTGAATGTTTTATCAGCACCAGCATTGGGAGGACTGACTTTGTTTGTTAAGAATCTCAGATCAACAGGTTTTGGAATCCGAGGAAGTGTGGTGCTGCGAATAAGAGCCTAGTTTGCTCTGTAAAAAAAAAATGGATGTTGCAGGTCTTTCACAAGCAAACCTCTGATCAAGTCGCAAGTAGCAGAACTTATGGTCAGAGAATCTGAGAGCTTTAATGGCTGCCCAACAACGTTCTCTAACGTTTCTCAGATTCAGCAAAAACTAAGCAGAAAATAGCCACCTGACAATTGAATCGAAGACCATTGAACGTCGGGTCGAGGCCTTTATCCAAAAATCTTGAGCACCGGACATGACAGAAATAACTTTGAAATCTTTCCTTCGTATAAAAAATCAGCGGCACATTCAATATTTAAAACAACGGAATCGTTTCATATATCACTGTAACAGAATCGTTTCATATATCACTGTAACCTTCGTATAAAAAAATTAGCGGCACATTCAATATTTAAAACAACGGAATCGTTTCATATATCACTGTAATAGAATCGTTTCATATATCACTGTAACCTTCGTAAAAAAAATCAGCGGCACATAGACAACGAACAGGCCAACATACCACAAACCGGTCTCCAATGCGTATCGGGAATGGGCATCACAAACACCAACCCTCGTTACAGGAAAAGGGTTATTTTCTGCTGTCATTACAACCCAGTATTTTCATGATAAATGCTACAGTAGTACGACATCAATGCCAAGTCTGTAAATTAAAATATTCTCAAACAAATATACTTGCTTGAAGCACCATGCCGAGAAGTATCCACTAGGCCGAGGTCTATATGTGTTGTTGCTGATTTTCTTTATAGTTCCAGATCACTGCTTTTCTTTATACCATGTTCTGCGTCGCATTACATCCACAGCATCGTCCGATTCTCGGCACAACACCTGAATCCATGCCACATTCTCTTCAATTGAGCATGGGAAATGGCGATGACAGCCCCAATTCCTCCCACGCCTCATTGATAGACCATAACTCTCTACAGTTTGGCTCCATTCACCATGACAACGCGAATAACCTTCTCCAAAACCACTTGTCTCAGTTTGGTCCTTCGCTGCAGCTAATGAGTCATTCTGAGAACAACAGTAATAATGGCAATAATACTATGCATGTGATGGGTGTCGGTGTTAAACGTGAATATAGTCTTCTCAGCAACATGACAAGAGTGAAAAGGAGGAGAGACGAGGAGGGTTCCCCATTGTCACAACATGGCAGGCCGGTGTATCGAGCAGTACCTCGATGAGAGTCAGTACGCCATTGATATTTATTTTTTTGAAAGAATATTTGTTATTAATATCTCTGCTATGGCGAAATTCCAGTATCTTCAGCGAAGATATAAGTGATCCTATCGACTATACACGATTTACTCACATCCCTATCGAGTATCCTGTCCGGCATAAGAGACGATCGGCAGAGAGGGCAGGTAGTTTGGCGATGATCAATCCACTTATCCAAACAATTTCTGTGAAATAGATGATGGCAATTGCACAATTCTCTGATGTGCTCCTCTTCCTCGAAGGAGTTCAAGCACACTGCACATTTAATGTCATCCCCTATCGACTCACAGAATCTCTCCACAAACTTCCCGAATGTTACAATGGGCAAGTTCTTTCTAATCGTATCAACAGAGATTGAAGGTCCAACGGGACAGGAGTTGATATCAGAGAAATCTGGCCACGAAGAGCCGTCAATTTCTTGAGAGTCAGCTAACCCAGAAAAATGAAGATAACGTGAATGCGAGGTGAAACAACAGTGTGGGGATAGCCAGACCGTAGAAGCCTGCAGGGAATAATTGTTGAGGTTGACAGAATGCTAAGCCGTCCACCTTGAATCCACCCGAATGCAAACAACAGGCGGTATTTGAGAAAATAAAAAACAGTGATACGAGAACAGTTAAAACAGTGATACCCCTGTGCTGGGGCGCGCGGAGGACATTTGACCGTTTTCAAATGACACCTGAGCGTTTAACACCAGATAGCATCATATCCGCTGATACAAGAGCGTTACCTTCAGGCACTTTCTCAGATGTTAGGTATGCAGCGGCAGCGTTTCTTTCAGGCAGACGTTTCTTTCAGAAATTAGGTACGCAGCTTCAGGCAGGCAGGCAGGCATTCTTTCATGTAATGAAGACTGGGCCAACACTATTCAAGGCAACTCAGATCAGTTGCTCAGAGAAAACAGGCCACACGTCATGGCTCTGATACCATGTTAAACAGACATGGTGAACGAGAAACAAATGTGAAAGATAAGCTTGCATTTCATTTTTTATTAACAATAGATGTACATTTATAGTACAATATGGTGACCGTTGGGATTCACATCCCAAGGTCCCTTGGACTACTTAGTCTGTTCGGCTTCTACACTAACCCATTAGGATTAGGTGTCCAACAGCTCTGACCATGCCTTCGCATCTATCTATTACTTGCTTGCCCAACAAAAACTATCTTTACACTTAGAGCCTCGCTCTATTTATACGATCCCATGGTCTGTGGACCATGGGTAGGCCGACACAACTTTACATTATTTTACAATTCTTAGGGCGGACAACCCTATGACTCATCATAGACTTTCACGCTCCACGCCTTCACTTCGCGGAGTCTTACAATACAATTGACCAAAACTCGGGCTTTGAGCCCCAAAACCTGCTACGGGGGATCCCATGCCCAACAGGCCCCGAACAAAATCATCGTGACTCGTCCCGAGTCACCCTTTTGGTGTGTCAATCTTTGTGCGGTGTCCATCCAACAGGCCTCACGCAGCTTGGGTGTCCGCGACACACTGTTTTGTTGCCTGATGTACTTATTGCACGCGTATCTCTGAACCTTCATGAGCAGGGTCACATTCCTATCTAACCGCATTTGTGTCAGCTTTCCTTCAATGGTAGCTATAACTGTGAAAGCTTCACCAATCCATGGTTGGATGCACACTTTAAGCAGGGATTCCTTCTATCGCGCAATGTCTAATTGGTCCTTCAGTGCCCTTGCCTGTTGTAGTTTGGCGAGTCGTTGAGTAAGGACAACCGTCTACACAGTCCCTCGGACACTATTGTACTCTTGTTGCAACTCGCACGCCTCTGTGTCTAGGGGTTGTAGGTTTGGATCTTCCTGCAGGTATGTAAGTATGGTTAGTGCTTGATCCAACATCCCGACGTAGTCCTATACCACTTGGCCAGTTTGTTCCAACCCTGTTTGGATAGCGCGGGTGCGCTGCTCTCTGACCTCTAGGGGAATGGAAGGTTGTGCCTTCAACCATAGCTCGACAATCTGTAGGTTCAGCTCCAACTGAACCTTTGTCATTTCCTCCTTGGCCTTGCAGATTCCAGCCGCCAATCTATGGACCCGCTCTGCTGCTGGTAGCTCTACCAACACGGCCAACTCTGGGATGCTCCTACACACATCCTTTATCGCTTGCTCCAGTCTGCGAGCCTGGGCAACCAACTCATCACGTTGGAGGCTGAGGTGATCCATGTTGATTTTATGCTCGTGCAAGACCTGGATCGCAGGGCCTTCCCTGGCGCGGAGCTCTGCAATGACCCCATCCTGTAACTGGTACAAGGTTTCACACAACAGGGCTACCAAGTTTAGGCTGACGCCTTTCATGTTGCTCATCGCAGCTCGGTTAACCTCGCTTGTTTCTATTAGGGTGCCTTTGGGCAACATGAAAGGGTTGTCCCTACGGGCGCGCAACATCTGTTCGGCTTCCGCGTTCCCGCTGTGACGTACAGAGCCATTGTACCTTTTTTTTTTTTTTTTGGGGGGGGGGGGGGGTTGTACCTGTAAGCCTTGTAGTTGTGCACTGAGCGCCCCCAACACAGTTTTCTACTCCATTATCATTTCTTGGAGTGCGTCCTTTGTGACCTCGCGAATCGTTTCGCCGATGTCAAATAGATCACCTTCTGTGAGCGTGATTGGGTCGACAGACGTCTTGGTCGCCTTTACCTTCTTTCGGGGAGTTGTTTTCTCAGGGACGTGTGGCCACTTGAGTTGGGTCGATGTTGAACCGGGGTCCGTGCGCTCTTCTGTCCTATCCACTTCCCGAGTCTGTTTCCCCATGGACATATCCTAGCCCTCCTCGGGCTCTTTTGTTGGCGTTGTTGTGGTTTCTGTCGTCTGTGTCATTGTTGTTGCATTGGTCGTCTTCTGTTGTGCAGCTGCTTCTTGTTCCTTGCGCCTCTTTTCAGCCAATTGCGCGATGCGCGGCTTGGTTTCCTTCTTTCTTTGTTGGGCTGCGACTTTCTCCATTCCTGCCAAGTCCAGGGCGCACCACTCCGGAGGCCATGACTCCATTACTGTGAAGATCGCATCATCTATTGCGATGAATGGAATCTTCAACTTCACCCATTTCTACACAGGATCCTGGCGTGCTCAGATATACAGGTTATGCATATCTGCCTTGAACTTTGCCAAGCTCTGCAAGCTGTTATAAACCATGGGAGACAGTCGCGGCCTTCAGTTGATCCACATTCGGATGCTCATCTCCATGAACACCCAAAACACCTTCATCTTGTGAATCCTCTTCGCGTCTTTTGCAGCCCAAAGCGAGGTGTACCTCACGGCTTCGGGAAAATCATCCTCAATACTAGGAAACTGGTTGTCCTCCGGCAGTTCCCCTGTAACCAACAAGATGGATAAGAGCAACCACGCGTAGTGGAAGGTCTTACTCTGCTCCTTGGCCTCCTTGCAGTTCATCAGAAACTCCTCGCAGAGGAACTCCGCCCAGTTGAACTGTACCCCCTAAGCGCACTGCTTTGTGAGTGTAATCACAGACGCTTGTACTTCATCAGCGCGACATTTCCTCATCAGCTTGTTGGCCAGCAGCTAGGCGGCTACACGCACCTCTTTGTCCTTAATGCTTGCAATTACATACCCCTTATTTTTCTTCTCTAGTTTATACTTGGCCTTCATGGCTTCTACGAGGTCTAAGTCGTTTCTTTTTCCCACTATGGCCGCAGAGTCATGTCCTTTGAAGGGCAGTCAAGAAATTATGTGAATTAGGTTAGCCATGATGGGAATAGGCTCCTCCAGCCAAAGATACCCATCATGCATTAGGCACAGCAGCTGCTTGAAGATGAAAATGGTGATGGGTGTGCGGTGGTAGTGGGGTATCCAATGCAAATGGAGTAACCCAGCCTTCTCCACACCACACAACCATTTCTGCTTCATTAAACTTTATGTGGCTAGGTGTTGGAACTTTTCGCTATCCGCGAGGTCCCAATCCTCAAACTTCATGGTAGGTATTCGTCCCAAAGGCGAACCTTCAAACATTATAGCGTCGAGGAGGAGCGGGGTTTGGAGCAGACTCTTCATGGCCTCCAGGTCTTTCGGTATCTTAGCTTTCCCTTTCCACTGGGAGACGTACATAGGTAACTTTGTTGCGGAAGGCATTGGTGAGACATCCTTTGCCACATCGTCTTGCACCTCAATTTGATCAATTAGAGTTTACAAGTCTTCCTCCTCTTTGTCTGATTCAACGGTGATGGCTTTTCCCTTTTCTGCCATTGGCAATTTGCCAAATTGTGGGTTTCTAGGGGATACACGGATTGGGCCCATAATCTGCTTATCTTTCTTCGGCCATGGCATTCGTGGTGATTTCAGAACATCTGGCACAACTGCCGCCTCTCCGGGCTCCTTATGGGCCATATAGGGCTCCGTGGTATCTTTAGCGAATTGCACCCTTGTTCTGGCAGTAGTCATCGTGTTTATAGTCAAAGGTGGTGAGGGTACGCGACGCTTACTACTTTGTAACTACTCAATTCTCACACAACCAAGTGTTTCCCCGTGGCTAGCCCTGAGGATTTTATAGCATCTTTTGAATTTGAATTCGATCATTCTCCCCACTTCTGAGTCATTAATGCCTTCTTAGCGGTAGATCGTCCCAAATCTAGCTCTTAATTTGTGTCTTAATTGCCTGTCGCCTGCTCATCGTTGCCTTAAATTGGACATCTTGTCATGAACAGTGACACCAACGGTCACCTCCCAGACTACTCGCGCGGCAGCACAGTGCCCTATGCGCTAGTGCGACCCCTATGACATACTGATCCTGTGCGTATCCCCCTGATCGCGCAGCTCCCATATAGACTCTTTTATAGTCCCGCACTCTCTTTCAACTGCTTGGAGCGCTGAGATTGTGCTCCCTATGGATAGTTAGGTGGTTGTACCACCTACGCGAGGCTTCAATTCACCTCCCAACCTAGTCTGCGAGCACTCCTCAATTACCCTCACGACAGTCGATGTCGCACGTTCTTCCTTATGCGGTGCATTCCCCTGGTTACTTTGTCTGGTAAGGTGCGGTCGCAGCCATGGTAACAGAGCCACAAATTCTTGGCAGCAATCTTCTAATGCAGTAGTATGGCTGCCCATATCTTGTCCTGTCATTCTTAGTTTATCAATGCGACATGCTTACGCGATTTCATTTTCCAGTTTGTTGATTTTTGCGTCCATTAACATGCTTTTCTTCCTCAGCCATACCTGATCTCCTTTGAGTTCGTGAAGCTTAAGGTTCCCTCACCGAATGGCTTCTTGTAACTGCATAATTCCTTCGTCTGGGTCCTCGCGTGTTATCCCACCTGTGAGAGCTATTGCGTGAGGATTCCTTTCCTCCAAAATTATGGTCTCGACTTTGCTCTTTAGCTTCAGAATCATTTCCGCGATAAGGTTTTTTTTGCACATGGCTCTATAGGCCCATCGGACTTCTGGTACGCGCAGGTCCCAATCAGTCCGTATCGCCTGGTGAACTATGTTCAGGATTCCGCATACCTTCTTGAATGCTTCTACGTGGAACGTTTTTTGTGTGCGTCACCTTTCCTGCTGCTGCATCCTGTTCTGATTTTCGATCCTTAATTTGGATTGTGCTTGTGTGGACTGCACAGCACACATTTGTACCCATCGACATAGGTGGGCGTGCAAGCTGCTCCGTCCTAGCTTCCAGCTCTAGTTCAAAGATGGGGGCTTCCAAACCGTAGGCGCGTCATCCTTCTACATTTGTGCCAGTCCTCAAAGTTTTCTTGATGTGTACCCCACCATCCTGTGGGTGTTGCGCGCAGTTCCCATTTCAACACATTGAACTAATGTTGTTTCGATACTACGTTTTCAAATTTTCTCAAGAATTCATCCACCGTTGTCAATCCATCTTATGTCGGCAACTCTCGTGCCTCCGTTTTCATGCAACGCAGTGATCTAATCATCATGTTGCAATTCAGCATTGTCACGTCATGCAATCGATTCTGCCAGCGCTCTACTTCTTTGTCTGAATTTGAAGTGCAGGAGCTTTCGTGCTCCCACGAGATCCTCCCATCTGCAGCTGGATTCACCCAATCCTGGTCTCGCGTAGTTATCTTGTAAATACAATCAAGATCTTCATCACTTTCATTGTCGCGCATTGGTTCACTGTAGTGCGCTCCTTCGGCTGGGTCCAGTGGGACTACTACGCATAGCGACTTTTTCTCGAAGATCATTTTGCGCTTCTTCAGATTGATGACTCCATTCATATCGGTGGCCCAGTGTATTCCTAACAACGCGGGATAGGGAATATTGTCATCGACAATCTCTATAACTTCAAAATCCGTCTGTGTGCTCATGCCTTCAATATCAATTGTTACGCCTTACAACCTTCCCATGGGCAAAATCTTTTGTTGGTTCGCCATTCATATTAAATAGGGGACCATTATAATGTGGGCCTGCCCATACGTTCCCATGTTTGCTTCGGTAATACATTCACGTCCGAACCCAGATCTAGGATTACCTGATCCATTTCATATTCCCCAATCTGTGCAGTCAACCTCATTTCTCTTCCAATGCGCAATGCATGCTTCCCCAATTTCTGGACGATGCGCAGTTCCCCTGACCCTGTGCACCTAGTGATCAGTTCATGTAGTCCTTTAACTGCCTTGTTGTCACACATTAGTTTCATGCATGTCTCCGAAAAGGTAGTAAGCATTGAAGGATCCATTCCTGGCTTTGGTTGATCCTTACTACCTGAAGTTAAGGCCTCCGCAAAGCTCTTCTTAGCTTCCATGAATGTCTCCTTTGCGCATTCTAAGTCAAACTCGGGTTCTTTTGCAGGAGCCTTGCAAACCCACGTACATTCTTTTAGCTACTTTCCCTTATCCTCTCCCATGGTCGCACCACTTCTGAGCATCATGCTTACATTCGGGTCCTCTTTGCGCGGTTCATACCTCATCATCTGTATATTTTGAGTCGGGGGAGGCTGGAATACCCCTTTTTTGCGCATCATTGTGATCAACGTAGGACAATCTATTGTTTCATGATCAAACTGAGCACAATACGTATAGGATATCCTCGTCGAGTTGGGATAGTCGCAGGCATAGTGCCCTGGTCCTCCGCAATTGTAACAAATTAACTGTCTGCGGCCCCTTCCTAGTCCCATTCCTCCTTGTCCTTGACCTCACCCCTGAAATCTAGCGCGCACCATCCCTGTATCTGGGTTGAGGGCTCGTGTTTTGGTCTGCATTCTATAGGCTGGGGTCTGATCCATCATTAGCTCGTAACTGCAGCAAGTGCGCTCATCGTGGCTTACCGATCTGTAGAAATTACAAAACAATTGTTAGGGTCTCTGTGTATATTTCTGCAGCAAATGACAATTTTCCGTCGTGTGTTTCCCTCCAATCTGACAGATCGCGCACCATAAAGCAGGTGCTGCACTCAGCCCTGCCTATGCCTCCAATCTCAACAGCATTGGCCCTCCTCCTGCCAAATAGTTCGCGAACACTGGACAGTGATCCTTGTCATGACCCTGGCCTTTGCATTTTATGCCCCATACTTCCTCACATGCTCTGGCCGCAGTGCCCTATCCTGCTTCAAACTTTGCATTTCCAAACATAGATTTTGTAGTTGCACGTGGATTTGTTGAACTCCCAACCCAAGGTCCTATGTAATCTCATCACCATCTCCAATGATTCGGCTTGGGTAGAAAGTTTCTGTTGTGACAGCACCATCCTCAAGTGTGGTGCCAGAGATGCTACAAACCATGTGGGATGTTGTGCATCTGTTACCGTCATATAGGCCTCACGAATCGTACTCTTCAGCTTTTGGTCCAGATCCCAGGGGGTCTCGCTCGAAAGCGTCACGATCTCTTTAAACCTAATGATTGATTATGTCTCTGATTTTGGCCTGCTAAATTATCTGTTCAATGCATTATGGATCTTTGCTATCCCTATGTTTGGGTGGTCATTAGATTGCTTGATGTACCATGTCAATGCACGATCCTGCAGTGCGCTCACCAATGTAGCCCTCTTCATGTTGTCATTTGTGACACCTTGTGCTTCCCATACTGCTCTTACCATGAACCAAAATTGGTCTAGATCCTCATATCCTACTCCTCTGAATACTGGTAGTTTGATCGCGCTTGCCATACTAAACCATGGAGGTGGTGGAGGTGGAGTGGGTGGAGATGGAGGTGAAGGAGGTGAAGTGGGGGGCAGTGTGGGTGGTAATCGCGGAATCCACTGCCTTATCAAACTGACCGTGCTTCTCGGAGAAACTTTCACGAGCTTGTCCTCGCTCTCCCGCGAGGGTGAAAGTAAGGGATTATTTTCTAATTCTTCACTACTTCCACTTCTGTAGATTCTTCCACTCCACATAGTCCCAAATATTAATTTATTCGCATAACCCGCTTTTCTCATAAAAGCATCTTAATCCAGGTATTCAAAGATTTAATATACTTACCTCGCGGTCCCTTGAGAAAATGTCGCTCTGCCTCACTGTAACTAACAATCGTGTCCATCGTGAACTTAGTGATAAATCCTCCTATTATTCAGTCGAGTCAATGGTCAACAGCTCGCACTATCTTATCTTTTGAAGCTTCCAGTCTGCACACTAATTCCGGAGTCCACACTATCGGTTGGTCGAGCCTACACCTTCCTTAGCTATCGGCTAACCTCGCGATCCACTCATACAGTTCAGAAGGAAAGGATGCAAAGAAAATCTTATGGATTTCCGTATACACGTAGCGATCCAACCCTTTTTGTCAGATACTTGTGGAGTTTTGTTTTCTTGTGTCATGAACTCGTGAATCTTCTTGTCCAACCACTCTTCAATTTCCTTCTTTGTTGGGTTCCAGTGGCACGACATCAGAAATCCCTTATGCAAATCCTAGTCCCGACAACAGAACCATTTATTGGCTTAGTGTGGCCTGACCCAGGTTCAGAAGTGATTTAGCCAAGCAAATCCTGGTACTATTGGCCCTTTCGGCAACAATTCGCGGATCGCGGACTAAGGTCTCTATTGTGTAGGTAAATCCCCTCTACGGACAAAGGCGATCCCACTAGCCTAACTGAGGTCTAGCAACAATCAAACAACGCTAACACGCAGGTTCCTAATTGCAAAGTAAAGGCCAAGATGAGGGCCTACCTCGAATCCAACGCTTATATTCGTAGAAGGGTCGTCGCTTCCGTTCTTTCGCTTCAGCTGGTCACAATCCTCACGATCTCCGTGAATAGACACCTGCACA
>APFE030137018.1:0-14413 GCA_000404065.3 Pinus taeda
AGCTATATTTTGCACAAAAATTTTGTAGTAAATTTCATAGTCACTGCCATTTTTAAAACATGTTCAAAATTGACCCCTAAAAAATAAAATCATTGTTCCAGTATACACACTTTTCATTTTTAGCACTGTTTTTGATGTTTTTTCGGGGTTTTTTGGCCAGAGTTCCCATTTTGAGTTTATGGTTCCCGTTTCAAAGTTTACATAGTTTCTTCCAATCATCTCCAAGCTTGCATCACACCCCAAGCTCATTTTGCTTACTGTCCAAAAACTGTAGGATGCTCTCATACAAAAATACATAGAGCGGAAATTTGTTTTTTCCCTAACTTGAAAACCGTGCATCCATTTAAAAAATTGTTTCATGGGGAGTTTCATAGTGATGATGGAAACATGCCCAAGCAATTTCAGCCAATTCTGGTGCACGGTTTCCAAGAAATCAACCTCCATCACCTTCAGCCATTTTTGCATTTTCTCCATATCCGTGCATCCATTTAAAAACCCGTTTCATGGGGAGATGCATGTGGGTGATAGTAACATGCCCAAGCAATTTCAGCCAATTCTAGTGCATGGTTTCTAAGAGATCAGCCTCCATCACCTTCAACCATTTTCAGTTTTTCTCAAAATCCATGCATCCATTGACAAAATTTTTTCTATGGGAGGTGCATAATGATGATGGAAACATGCTCAGAAGATTTCATGTCAATCCAGTCTACCGTTTGAGAGAAATGAACAAAACAAGTCACTATACCATTAAAATCTAGCATCAGCAACATGAGCATGCAAATCTGAAGGTTGAAGCAGACTCTTGCAGCTGAGATCTAGCCAGAGGATGCCTGCACAAGAAAAATAGTCACACATCCGATAGAAACAAAGCATAGCAACTGATACTCTTAAAAATCAAGCTCTAGAAGTAGAATCGATGCAGCCATAGACAATAAAACATGCAAGGAACCAGTCCTGATCAAAGATCACCAACATGAGGTAGCCAAGCCACCAGTTCAAAAGCGATGAGTGCCAAAAACAACAACAATACATGAACAGAGTGCCAAAGTCTGAGCATGCAACAACACGATAGCGACTAACAGGTAAGTGACGAAACCTGTTCCTCTGTTGCATGAGTATAATTTAGAAACTGCATGAACCATTGAGATGGTCATGATTAAACGAAATCAGTGGCCAACTAACTGGCCACCCCCTCATCTAGTTCAAATAGAATCCCTCATCTAGTTCGAACAATGCCTTGTCCAATTCAAACAACGCTCAGTGGGTGCCATGGGCACGTGTGTGCAATCAACTCGGGAAGAAAACTCAAAACAGGTAGTGGTGGCAGCGTATAATGGGAATGATGAAGGTGATTGCGGGCAGGCAGCATAAGGTTTCATGATGACACTGCAGTAGGGACCAACAGTCCAAATAATGCTAACGCACATTTTTGCCGGCTCACCATCAGCGGAAATATCTTAAAGAAAACATAAGTATGGCTCCTCGAAACTCCTTCACCACCTTTTCTTCCATTCCATCCTCGTCCACTTAGCTGCAGCAAGGTCTATACCACCACCATAACCCTGAAATCATCATTCGCTATCATTTTCAACCATTTTTCTGCTATCGGCATTCTATAGGAAGATGTAAAAGTTCTAAAGGAGGGCCAGTGAGCAGTCTTGCAAAAGAAAAAATAGGATTCTCATCCAAATTTGGGTTCAAAGAGGTAGGCTCGGTGCAAACCTAGTTTGCATTTTCGTGTATACAAGGGGTGATGTGGTTGTAAGATAGAATGGAGCCTGAAAAGGGAAAGGAATTGCATTCAAAGAATTCTGCCTGCTTCTTAAGAAAAACACAGTTTTCATCTATTCTCTGTTTCTGAAGTATTGTCTCTTCTTCACCCTACTTTTCACATATACAAGGAGTGATGTAATCTTAAGGAAGGATTAAACCTGAAAAAGGAGAGGAATTTCATTCAAAAGTCTTCCTGTGTTTTTAATATTATATATATATATATAATATATATATATATATATTATAATATTATTACTATATAATATATATATATATAGATTTTCCCATTTTCTCTTTGCGCTGAAAAACTGTCTCTTTCTCTCGTGGTATTTCTGTGTAAAAGAAGATGATGCAACCCTGGGAAATAACCCTGTAAAAAAGTGAATTTGCTTTAGGTAGTCTGCTTATTTTGTGAAAGGGAAAAAACATTGTTCTGCATACTCTCTGTTTTTAAGATATTGTTTCCCTCAAACAGACTGAGAAGTAAATTAAGTTTAAGAACAGAGTTTGAAGGGAAGGAAAGTTTCAATTTGTTATTAAAAAAAAAAAAAAAAACTCTTTCTCTGGTTCCAGAAAGAAAACCTCAGCTATTCCTCTCTTTCCGGGTTTGAAATTTGTTGCCTTCCTCCTCACCTCATATATTCTAGCAGTGTCTGAACATCACTGCTTACACGATTCCCATAGCCTGGGAGATTTTAAGGAACATGACTAAAGAGGATGATATAAAAACTCTCACTAATGACCTTAGTCCATCTGGAAGTGAAGAGGAGGAACAAAAAAGGGAAGCTGAGAAGGAAATCCATGAAGAAGAATAGAACATTCAATTAGAAGAAGAGGAACCCCACAGAGAAAAAGAAGAAAAACAAAAAGGAGAAGAGAAACATGACACCACCAAAGATGAGCCTAAAGTAGAGAAGAAGACAGAGTCAAAAGCAGAAAAAGGGAGAACCACTACAGAGAAAAAGAAGAGGACAAGAACTAAAAAGAAGAAGCCTAAGACAGTTCAGAAAAAGGCTGCCACAGGAAAGGCAAAAACTAAACAAGCAATGGAGAAAACAAAATCAGAGACAACCGACACAAAATCAGCAGAAACAGGAAAAACAACAGATGAAGAAGAAGAAAAACAACAGTGGGAAAAGTTGGATGCAAAAGCTGGATTCCATGAGAGGGAAGAGGATCTCATATTTGAGCCATGGAATGTCAGGGAGGCCATCAAGGCCATCAAGGATGAGGAAACGGATTAGTTGCTCAGAGGATGAGCAACACCTTCAATAGGGGGATAATGACCCCAGAAATGGGTAATTATATGGGCTCATTTTGCCTCTTAATTCAACTTAATCCACCATTCTCATTAGTTTATTGCATTTTTTTGAATATATTTATGCTAATAGAGTGAATTGGGTTAGTCATTTTGCCATGTAGTCTAATGTGTGATTTATGCAGATTTTTGGTCAGTTTTGAGACAAAATCAAAGGTTTAATGAGCATTTGGCAGCCAAATTCAAGGAAGAACAAGGGAGAGGATTTGTAGGAGGGTGTCCCCTTCATTTATTAACCCTTACCTTGAATTCTCCATCAGAAACTTGGAGCACAAGCAACCACATTAGTGCATCCAAGGGGCAGCCGAGAATGTAAAGGATTGTTGTTTATCTACAGTTTTTGGAAGCTTAGCTCCTTGATTTTAGGAGAGCTATTGGAGACTCCATTTGTATAAATAGGGGGGCTTAGGTCCTTAGTTTTTTAGTTGGATGTTAGCCAGTTATTAGTAGATTTTCACACTTTTGTGCAGCATTGTGTTCAACTCATTTTCGAGTTCTTTTTGACAATAGTTTATGTAATGTAACTGATATTTTTGATAAGAAGATGAACTAATTTTTGAGCCAGCACTGATCTATTTTAGAGCGCTGAAGATCTTGGGTTAGGGCCCAACCCAAGCTGCCCAACACCTCCTACTGTGTACTTATATGTTTTTTGCTTCAATTCATGAGTCAATTTCTGTTGCATAGATTCATTTTACCTTGTTAAATTAGGTTGCTTTTGATGGTTAGTATAGTTGTTTTTGTTTCAAGTTGCTTAAGTAAGTTGCTGCAGTGATAGAAAAAGATCCAAAAAGGCCAGCAGTAGGTCTTGATCCCCTTTATCCCTTCCTGGGACTATGATTTGAGGTCAAGGCACTACTGTTACCACCAAAAACACAGTTTTTGCTCTCCCATGCAACTGCTAGTATGATACTTTGAGTTGGAAAGGTTGATATCGGTTCAGAATCATTTGCTTAGATCATTTCCTATGCTTTTACCATAGTTATCTCGCATGATTTTTTGTTCATAAGGTACTGTTCAACATTTTCTATTTGTAGGTCAGAAATTAGGTCAAACTAGACAAAATTCTATTTTTTAGTTCTTTCTTTGGTCAGTTTTGATAAGTAAATGTGCACATCTCTTGCAGGACATCCCAGCTCACCATCCCTCCATAAAACAGCCAGCACCATCTCACTTCTTATAGATTTCCCAGCTCATTCGCAACATTTTGCCAATCTGCCCTAATTTCTGCGTTTTTTCCATAAAGCTGATTCCTTTCCATTCGAACAAATCTGACCATAACATTCGTCCCTGATCTTCCTTGAAATGTTATAGACACCTCAGCACCTTCATATAGGCTTCAATTCCCCTTTCCCGTCATTTTTCCACCTTCAAAACTCCAAAAATAGCTCTCAGCCTCCTCTTGTAGATCCCCTGCAGCGTCCTGTAGAATTTCTTGTGAGATATTTTCTGAAGTCCGATCGCTATGGAAGTCTCCAGAAGGGTACTAGGGGCTTCCTAGGACCTCTCCACACCTTCCTCCACCTCTGAAACAACCAACTCCATCTTCCATTGCCACCAAACCTTTGCACAGTCACAACTAGATAAACCACAAGCATAATAATTTCAAATAAAAACACTCAAAAGTACAAAAAGATGATTTCTTCTCCTTTCTTTTCAGAAGTAGCTTGAATAAATGCAATTTACCTTTTCAGTAGTAAATGGCCCCCATTTCAGTAGTTTCCATCTTTTTTCTAGCAAAAGTAGGGTTAGTGGGTAAACTAGGGTTTGCTAGGGTTTACGTTTCATTTCAGTTTTCCTTCTCTTTCTGTAAATAGAATAGCCCTTGTAGAGTTAGTTTTCTTTCATCACAGCTAAAGATTCTTTTGAGAACTCATAGAAGTTGGCTTAAGCTCCTAGCGAACTTGTGCCAGCTAATCAAGTGACGGCTTGTAGTAAGAGCTAGTATTTGTGTATACAGCACTGTTGCTTCCAAGTTTGTTACAAATTACCGAGTTGATAAAAGTAAAGAAGGAAGCCCTAGGATTTGCAACATTATTGCTACAATACTGGAGCCCACTGCACAGGTTTTGATATGAAAACCCACACTGAACATCTTCTCATAGGTTTTCCCAAAATGGGGGAGAAGCCTTGTGTGCTAGAAACTTCGATAACAATGAGATGGATATTGGTTGTTGTTGATATGGTTAAGATCTCCCATTTGGACCTCTTGATCTTATCATCATGGCCTTTCCCCTAGAGATGTGGGCCTTCCTCCCTCTTTTGTTGATCCCTAACTCCCTCTCCCTCCCTATAAATCAACTCCCTTCCATCCCCAAATGGTTGGTCATTTATTTCCCGCATTCCTATACTGAGATTATGCCCAAATGCTTCCCATTCTAACTTGCAGAAGGAGGGCTTGAAGAGTCTTTGCTTGGACTTGGACATCCACCAAAAGGAGGTCTCCAATATCAAGGCATAGGTTGTATGCTTCCCATATTAGGTTATATTAGGTAGTTTATGTTTGATATATGCCATAGATTCTCTTGTATTTTGTATTGTTCTTTGATATTTCTTGTAGGTACTCAGACGTGAAGAACAAGTAAGGAGCGAGGCCTAGATCGAAAGAATCAAAGTCATCTCCAAAAGGATTGAGTGATTAGTATCAGAGTGAGGTAGGTCACTCTTCTATGCATTTGTTAAACATAAGTTAGGAAAGCGTATGTTAGTTTGTTTATTTTGTTGCTAGACACACTCATTGGGCTAGAGAGATCACCTCTATTCGAAGAGGGGATTTTCCTTCACAATAGGGCTTTGAAAAATTTCACTTGGCATTACATTTACTAGGGGAGCTATTCATCGATTATGAACGTAGGACTTGATGAAGTCAATGAATTCACTGGCAAAACAATCTCTCCATGACAAAAAAGAGGAAAGAGTGTCTAACCCTATCGAAGGCATTGGCCATATCGAGCATGAGGATGAATCCTTACTCATCTAGGGAAAGAATATATTGGATGGCTTCCTAGACTAAGATAATATTATCCATTATCTGCCTACTTTTGATGAATCCACCTTGGTTTTCAAAAATCAACTTGGGGAGAAGAATTTTTAGAGGATTTGCAAGGATCTTGGTTATGAATTTATAATAGGAATTACATAAAGATATTGGGAGAAAATGATTGAGAGAAGAAGGCCTATATTCTTTAGGTATTAGGGCAAGAAGGGTGGAATTGGTATACCTCCAATTTTATACTTGATTTGGCTCCATTGAATCATCTTGAGTAAATATTTTTTTATGAGCTCCCAATATGTGTGCTAGAAGGCTATAGAAAAGCCATCAAGTCCAGATGCTTTGTCTGGATGCATGATCTAAATGGTTCTTTGTAGTTCCTATTCGTCCACTGGCTTGTTTAAGGCTGCATTTTCCTCCATTGTTACCATTTTAGGTATTATTCTACGGATGTCTTCATAGCTGCCCAGTTCTAAGTCCGTAGCCAAGATTCTTTTATAATGTTAACGAGCTTCCTCCTTGATTGCCTCTTACCCTTCAATGGCGACATTTCCTTCACCAACACATCTACTCTATTTTTTTATTCTTATTGCTTTGGTTTGATTGTGAAAGAAGTTTGTGTTTTTGTCACCAACTTGTAACCACAGACTTCTAGATTTAATCTTCCAAGTCTCTTCTTCTTTTCTGTTGCTTTGGTACAACCTCTAGTAGATGTCTTTCTCTTTGGTCTACAATTCTAAGGTCTCTTCTTCACTATCCAATCTTGCATGTACATTTTCGAGCTCTTTCTGCAGCTCAATTTTTTCCTATGTTGGCTCTTTGCAAATAGATTTTGCCCATTCTTTGAGAACTCCTCTAACGAGCTTTAATTTAATTTCCCATATAAATATCAGTGATTCGTTGAGTTTGGTCTTCCAAATGGTTTGGACAAGACTCTTGAACTCTCTTATTGTAGACCATTTGGGTTTGTAGCGGAAAGGAAGGGGTCCCAAATTTTCACTTTCGCCCATAAATAAGGTAATAGGTTTTTGATAACTAAGGTAATAAGTATATGCACAAATGAACACACAACCATTGTTCTTTTAATATTTCATGGATGTCATTTTTTAAATAAAATGTGCACTTTCCTAGGGAATGTGACAAACTCAATGTGGAGGTTTGACAAAGGGAAAAGCTAGAAAAAAAAAAGAATGTGCTCACATTGAACGCACATGCGTTCTTGAAATTTGTATGCTTGTACACTCTTTTTGCATCAAAATTGGATAACATCTCAATTCAAGCACCCAACACCATTACAACAATATATTGGATATGACCTCATCATGTCACTTTTAGGAAGTGGATGTGGGTGGGGGGATCATTGATGTTTTAAACTTTATATGCTCACATTAAACACTGTATTCTTGAAATTTGTATGATTGTACACTCTTTTTGCATCAAAATTGGGTAGCATCTCAATTAAGCACCCAACACCATTACAACAATATATTGGATATGAGCTCATCATGCCACTTTTAGGAAGTGAATGTGGGTGGGGATCATTGATGTTTTCAACATTATATATATAATATAATTATAATATATATATTATTATAATAAATATATATAAAAATATATTTAGACAATTAAATATCACATGTATAAAATTCCATACTTGTTCCTTTGAAGAGATAGTTTAGTAAAAATTTCTTCCATATGCTTTTTCATAAAGTTTCTCAATGTTATTATGCCAATAGGCATGACTATTTTGTAATAGGATTTTCAAAATTTTAATTTAATTTCTAATAATTAATACATTGATAGTAGAGATTTAACCTCTATGGAATATCCACAAAACATTTTTATTAGTAGTCAATATTTTGATTGCGAAATAAATTATGTTGTTTCCGTTAATAAATCATGATATTGATCCATGATATTGTAACAAATCTAGTTTACATGTTAAGTATACCATGATATTGTAACAAAACCAATTTACATGTTAAATATCTTTATGGTAAAGTGAGTGTGAATCTCCACGGTTAAGAATTTTGTTACATGTTTTCTTAAATGTATACGTGTTTTCTTCGTATATTAATTCATTTTTAAATTTAATATAATAATTTAAAATAACAATTATAATCTATTTAGTTCATTTTTAATGATATTTAGACTTGGAAATGAGATATATATCACATAAATATCTTGAGACATATAATAGAGATACCTTATTGACATTTACCAATCATTTAAATTATATAGCTACATTGTTTAAATGTGAGATCATAACCGAAAATATTTAAAAACATATTATTTAGAATTTATTCTAATCTTTATTAATATTTAAAGAATAAAATTTGATTAATGAATATAATTGGTAATTTATTTTATTTTATGTAAAATTATTTTATTGAAGAATTGTTTTTTTAATGAAACTAATAATATGCCGAATATCTCTCCTTTTATTATAAAATAATAGAAATATTAATATTGAAAAGTGACACATTTCCCGAGATCAATTTAATTGGTAATAGTTCAATATCAATAATTAAGAATTTAATCAGACCGTTGTTATTTTCTCTTTGTTAATATAAATATCTATCATAATGACATTATCACTTTTATTTTTAAATAAATTTACAATTTCATAATGGTTTTTAAAATTAATTTATTAAAACAAATATATAAAAATTATTATAAAATATAAATAAAAAATTTAAGATTTTGAAATAACATAATTTTTTTGAAAAAAAATATTCTAAATCGTTGATAAAATAATTCTTGAAAATAATTTAAAAATGGTTATCATCTGGGATGGAAAGTTGAAGAAGAAAACTGTTTTGTAAGGTAACCTTACAGCATTGAAGTAATGGGGGTGATTAGATTTCAAAGAATATAAACAAGTTATCATTACAATATGTTTAATCATCCACCTCTTATTCCACACAAATCATCATTGAGACCAGGGAAACTTAATCATAGGTAGAAAGTTAGTTACTATAAAAATTGTGTGTCCTACAAGTAAAACCAGAGATAATGCTTCAAGTTAGTGTTTAACGAAAAGAGTCCAACTTCGATGGCAAACTTTTTCCTATACTTGCACATTGTTGAAGGGAGCACTTTCTAAAACAAAATAACATTTAATATTAGTGTTGCAGTAGCATTTCTATTTACCTTAAATATAAAGCTGGATTACATAGTAAAAACAAAGCCTCACATGTATAATATATATATGGGTGGAGGTACAGGCTTCCATTCCTACTCTACGTTTTTGGAGTTTGGACTATTTATTTACTAGAAAAGCAAGCTCATGATGAAATAAAAGCAGTTTAAAGTCTTAGTTCAAGAAATTCTCATGATGAAATAAAAGCAGTTTAAAGTCTTAGTTCAAGAAATTTTCAATTAATCTCTGAAAGTAGTTTCAGCAAGACATTTTCAATTTATCTCCGAAAGCAGTTTTTTCAATTAATCTGTGAAACCAGTTTCAGCATCATATTTCAAGACGCTTTCCATTTATCTCTGGAAGTAGTTTCAGCTCATCTGGAAAGCCGTTTCAACTATGCATTACATTGTTAAAAAACACCTCACCCAAATGTATAACGTATATATGGAAGGAGGTACAAACTTCCATTCCTTTTGGAGTTTGGACTATTTTATGTACAAGAAAAGCAAGATTTTAATTAAATAAAAGCAGTTTAAAATCTTACTTCCAAACACTTACAATTTATAGTTGTCGACGGTTTCAGCATCTTACTTCAAGAATTTCAATTTCTCTCTCTCTGAAAGCAGTGTCAACTTATGTTGGGTATCTCAAAGAAACCCATTATCCAATGACAATCAGAGTAAAACTCATACAGTTATCTAGTTTCCTTGAATTACTTGAACTTAACACCAACGCTGAAGTTAAGATCCAATGGTTAACTATGATTACTTATGACTAAACCTATTCAAGATATAGTTGATGAGGGTTTATTATGTTCAATATATAATTGGATGACTATGTTTGTCCACAACAAACTAGACTTGACTAAAATAGATAGATTTTGATTAACAATGATTAAACATAGTTGACCATGGTTGTTCAGGTTAGATCATGATTGACATGGTTGACCATGACTGACTCTAGTTGTGAATGATTCGAAAGTAATACTTACACATAGTGAGACAATAATTTTTTTGATGAAAAAGATCAATATTTGCAAATGTCTTAGCTTTAGAAAATAAGTTCATAGTGGAAGATCTACAAAGAACTAAAAGAGTTGGGTAGCTTTTAAAATAGCTTTAGATGATCAATTCATATTAGAGGATCTTCAATGCCAGGGAGATGCAGGGTAGTTTTTAAAGTTTGCAAATGAGATTTTAGAATCCTACACTTTTTGGAATTTATTAAGAGGGGAAAATATTTGATATGTCTTTTTGATAACTTTAACAACTACATTAAACTTCACTCTTTTGGAGTTGAAGATAGAAAAACAAAAATGTACCAATAATTTAGGTTTTGGATATAAAATATCATTAAAAATTAAATTTATTGATAAATTATATAAAATTACTAAAATATTATAAAAATCAAAATAATATGATAAAAATTAAAATTTATTACAATATAAAGAAAAGATATTAAATAAAGTATAATAATTAAAATAAAAAATTATTATCATACATCATTCCATTAAGGATCCACGTCCAATGTCCTTCTGAAATTTAACTGGATTAGATGTTTCAATTTTCACTTTTTACTATATAGATGTTTACGTTCACTTTCAAATTTTGATATTAGCATATAGCAGAAAATAGAGATCAAATATAAAAGTTTTTGCTGAGAGTCAAACTCTTTCAGTTTTCGATAGTAAATAATGATAGTTAAGTGCATACAGATCAGTTACCTGTCTATAGATAAGCACTTAACATTTAAGTCTATGTGTGTAACCTACCTTACTATGAAAATAATAAAAACTTACAAACTTAAACAATAAATATTATAAAATAAATAATAATTAATTAAAATTATGGTAGAATCATATAAATATGTGAATTATCCTCATTAGCGAAAACAAATATTAAAAGAGCTTCAAATGGCATTTTAACATAGTGTGCGATGTCTTACATTTTAAAGATACAACACCCTTAAACATAGTTTGCGATCTGCCTGCGTACATAAGAAACCAAAAGTCAAACATCCGTTGTATTTAAGTCGCTATCAAAGGATGTGTTTTATTGAAAACAACGGTGTATCATTTAAATTGCTATGAAAGGATATTCTATGTTTATTTTATACGGGAATTTTAATTTAATTATTAACGATTATTTTACAGAGGATAATGATTTGTTTTTCTTAAAATATTTGATAATAAATGTGTATTTATTGACATTTAAGTATTAAAATTATTGTTCACGATTATCTTCAAAATAGTTATACTATTATTTTTTATTAATTAATTAATTAAAAAATTTCTAATTTAATTTATTTCTTAATTAAAAGTAGTATACATTAAAACCCTGTACTTGGAATTGTTGGAGATCATTTAACTCCCAAAATAACTAGGTGATTTAAAATTTTCAAATAAGTTGAATTTGTAAAAATACAAAACATAATAGTATTTCTAATTAATCATCCAAGCCTAACATTAAGATTGTTGATATAATAATTTTTTAAGAGAAATGTTGATGGCTAACTAGCAACCTCCCCAATAACATTCAAGCCACATATATGAGTAACTCATAATTTATGCTAGGACCAAGAAGTGGAGCCAGAATCCCAAACTCCAACTAGATGCCTATCTTTCAAGTCTTACTATTACAATATTAAAAACATATCAAATTATCACCCATAGCTAGTAGAAACAATCATGGTTAATCAGAGAAAAAGTCCTTAGTATTGTAATATTACAAAATATATCAAAATATCATCCATAGCTAGTAGAAATAATCATGATGGAAGATAGGTGCAGGATCCATTGAGTATGTTTGTCTGACTAGTACTGTAAATGTGCTTCCACGTTAGCTAATCTTGAATCAAGTCTATCCTTATCTTCCAGATTAGCCAGTCTTGAATCAAATATGTCCATAGCAAAACCTCTAACAATATCGTCTTGATGTCCTCTATTGATGAAAATATATTGCAACATTCTACCTATTTATCTTTTAAAAGCGGCCCAAACAAATTCTCAATGAAAAGTCACAAAATCAAAATGAAATTATAATTTACTTAGTTTTATGATTTATCTAATTTTAGCAAACAATTTACTTTATTTTAGGTGTACTAGTTTGTTTTGTGTGTGTGTGTATATATATATATAATTAATAATATAATTAATGATGATGCTGGGGGGTAACGTCTATTGATACCAAATTGTCTCTAAACCTACAGATTTCTATTTATTAATTATGGCTCCTCGTTTCTTGCAATTGTGCTTGTACTTCTCTTTTTTTTCTCTACGTCTTCAACTCCTTTCTCTTGATCTCCTTCATCTCTTCTGGTTCTTGGGACATTGGTGTCATAGCTTCGTGATCTATTGTGTTCGTCCTTTTGAAGATAGTCAGAGAAGAAGTTTGGTCTAGGAGATCTGTTTTGCTGTTAAATGAAGATTTATTTTGTGCGGTATTCGAATCTTCATTGCTGTTGATTTGTTGGGTGGGGATTTCTCCCTGCTTGTCTTGAGAGTTGTTTCTTTCTTGCTCGATTTCTTGTGATTCATAGTTTTCTCTAGAGTATTCTTCTTTGATGACAGTGTAGCGTTCTTTTTGTGCTCCTTCCCACCATGTAGATTTGTGGTGGTTTTTTCTAGCAGAATTTTTCTGGGAGGCTTTTGGACAATTTTTGGCTAGATGGCCTGTCTTAAAGTAGGATCGACATCTGAAGAGGACACTTTCATAATCGAGTTTCTGGTTGCACAAATAGTCTTTACTTGTTAGGTTTATTTCAGCTGGGAATCTGGCGCTGAAGTCCATTTCCACACAAATGCGTGCATAGGTGGTTGTAGCATATTCCTCTGTTTCTGGGCACCTGCAGTAAATTTTCCCAATTGCATTTCGAATTGATTTTAGCGAGGAGAGATTCCAGAGATGCAAGGGTAGGCTTGGCAATCTCACCCAAACTGGTGCTAAGGCTATGATTGCTGTAGAGGGATCGAATGATGGGTTCCATGGCTTCATGAATAGGCCTGATTTTTCCCAAAACCAAGGGCCGGAATCTAGAATACATTGTTTGCTTTCATGATTTTCAAAATCTACTATAAAGAAACCCCTAGCACAGGGGTAGATATTAATTTCATCAGAAATGAAAGGCTTCCATACCTCTGAGATCCAATTGTGGAGAGCTGTCAACCGCGGCCAAAAACCATTGAACCGATAGTTTAGGGCACTTTCGGAAAACTTCAAAGCCTCATCGAGTGAGGCTTGGACCACCTGGACAGTTGGAGCTGGGGCTTCACTGACGATATGGGCAGGAGCTTGCCCTCCAGAAGCAGATGAGCCAATAGTTATTTTCGTGAAACCAAGAGCCATATTTTACTTGTTCGTAGACCCCAGCCACAAAGAAATAAGGCAGAAGATAAGATTAGATCTAGATCTAGCTGCAGAAGATTAGATCTAGAACCTAGCAGCCTAGATCTAAATCTAGCTGCAAAAGATTAGATCTAGAACGCAAAATGTGCAAAGAAACTTATTCACTCAAAATTTCAGATGCATGTGACCTAAACAGCGAGTGTGGATAAGAATTATTAAGAACCAGATGCCAATTTGATGGATCGGGGATGCCCACAGGCCGTTCACAACTCTGAAAATCCCCACTGTAATTCTCAGGAGCAGGCCGCCAAAGGGACAATGTGCTGTGTCTGAATCATTCTTCGTCGATCCAGTGATCTTTGTGCTCTGCAAAATACCCAAGCAAGTCGATGGACCACGCAATCAAGCAAAGTACGTGCGTCGATCACTCACACAAATGGCAAAGAGGATTCGCATTAGCGGAAATACCCTACATCATCACTCGCAAATCTCAACCTAAGGTGTAGAGCTGCAGCCACAGAGCGTGAAGCTGAATAACGTGAAGCCGCAGCTACCTGAAGCCGCAGAGCTATTCGAATCAAATAATAAAAGAAATAGCAAAACCAATCCATGGTATGAAAAAGACTGTAAAAGTGCAAGAAGAGCAATTAAGGAAGTTGTTGACGAATCTCTAAAAATGGAGAAGATAAAAATATACAAAGCCCTAACTTAAAGGAAAAAGAGGCAGTCCATTCATCAAAGACAAGAGAATCTCTTACACCTCTCTATGGTAGCTCCTAAGAAATTTTGGAGGCAGATTTTGACTAGGAAGACTAAAGATAATAATAAAATTGCTCTTCACGATT